>JAVTVY010016873.1:0-63939 GCA_036873755.1 Hanleya hanleyi | reverse complement strand
ACAATGTGTGTGCATTTGAGTTTTACTGTCTACCATAATTATTTACATAATGTTTCAATTAAAGTAAAGCAAACTTAAAATGTCTCTTTAGAGAATAATTATTTCATAAATATTTTTTTCTGGCGATATTTATGAGAGTATTTCAGAGTGTATAAATCTGTAAAACAGGAATGTTGCCAGGTTATATATTCGATCACAATCTTCTCTGTTAACGGTAAAAAATTTAGCTTCAATAATTAATAATTATAGCATCTAGCATGATGTTTTAGCATGAGGTCATGCTAAACAACCTATTAACTGACAACAGCCATACTGTGGTTTGGTGTGGTTGTACCGGAGTGCACAAAACATGCATGTAACAAGTGAACGGCTGACTATCTTTGGCCGAAGTTTATATCTTGATCGACAATGCAGCAGCAGTTCTATATGTTCTTGTTGCTCTAAGAAGACACGTCGTGCTAATGTCGCCTTCAATTGTTGGATGATACACGGCACCCTGTCATGGTTTGGGCCAATGAGTTATCTCGTAACACGGAGTTATTTTAGCAATGTTGTTGTAGACTGTGATATAATTCATGTAAATAGAATTGTCAGTATTTGTTGGTCTCTGAAGAAGTGTCGTAAACATATGACCAAACATATGACCAACCTCAGTTCTGTAATTGGTGCGATGAAAAAGTTGGGAAAATTGAGTTTCATCATTTTTTTGATGAAAAAGGCAAAAATATTGAGTTTTGTAGAATTTCTCAATTCAAAAATTGAGTTTTCAAAATTTTGAAATTGAGTTTATGAACAATTTTGGGCTAGAATAACCCCTGGGTTACAAGAACAGTCTTATCTTCCATAATTATTATCCAATCTTTATAATGTTGGTCACATATTATTCAGCATTGATAGCTGCATCAAATATTTACAAGATACTATTACTATTTGTTGGGTATAACGTCACACAGGAACCATACATACAACAGTAGGAGTAGTAGCGAAAACAGGCGTTATGGGGGTGTGTGAGGGTGTGTTTGAGCGATTGAGGAGCCATTCTTCGTCCGAATGCATGGTATGAGTTGTCAAAGTGAAGCTGTCGGTGTGTAGACCACAACTTGAGGGCTGTGCACTTCATCTGTGGCGTCATCAGTAGGAGTAGTAGCCAAAGTGAGCATTTTGGGGGTGTGAAGGAAAGTCTTTGGGTTAGAGATTGACCATCAATGGTCCAAATGGACCGTGTGGGGTGTAACCTTGTAGCTCTCTTCATGAAGATGACGAATGGTATGTTTTCTGTTGGAAGTCGCATTGTGCTACTCATGCGCAGTTGGGCAGTAGTAACGAAAGATATCATTTTGCGCCTCGGCAATGACATATTTGGGCAATCAAGGGACCCATGTTTGGTTCAAATAGACCGGTTGGGATATCATAATGAAGCTTTCATGAGGTAGAGTCCGACTGGCATGTTTTTTTATTGGAAGTCGCGACAATCTGCGCAGGCGCAGTTGGGATGTAGTAAGTAAAGTGTTCATTCTTGAGGTGCGGAGGTGTGTATTTGAGAGATTGAGGTTCTATATCTCATCCAAAGATGGAGGTAGAGTGTCATCTTGAAGCTCTCATGGTCAATTCCATGCTACTTGGGACAAATAGCAAAAAATAAAAGTTTCTTAAATATGCTATTTGGTGATCAATTATTACTGTTGGTGTTTTACTTGGCATACATTTAAATTTTCGCATAAATAGCTCCAGCACAGATTAATCTAAGCATTTTTTAAACCCAATAAGGAATTTTCATTTTTTGGACGGATATTAAACTCTAAATTGCCCCAATTGTTTTCCTGTGTTGTAGTAATTGTAATTGAGAAAACTGTTAATATTTCTAACCAATGGACCATTGTGACTTGTCAAAAGTCATTGGCTTTCATGAGTCTTAAGTAAATAATGTCACTGAAGCCAAATGTTAACCCAAGTTGTGCTGATGTAACGTGAGTGACAAAATATGCATTTCTTTTGACTATCTCTTCAACAGTTTTTAATTCAATTTAGCTGCTTTCATCTCAGCATCTGTCAGGTATTTAGAACATATATACAAAGAATTGTGATCATACACTTGACACTTAGTGCAAGTCAGCTCACTGAAGTTGGTAACGTGAGTGACGATGTAACGTGAGTGACAATATGTAACGTGAGTGACAGAAGATGGCTGAAGTCACTGATGTCATCAATTGCAATTGGTGCAACAATAGGGGTGTAGAACATTTCGATCTCTCTTAGAGGCTTTGCAGATCGAAGCACTACCTTCTTGGTAGCTACAAACAACTTGACAGAACTGATTTAAGACCTCCTATAATTACTTGAGGTTAATAAAATCCATGTCCGGAAGAGATTTTTGGATGCTGAAATGATATGTCCAAGAATGGTTTCAAATAATATCTTTTAATACAGAAACATAAGAAAGAATGTATTTATATATCCAGTCAAATAGTTCTTTGATGAGCTAATGAACTAGAAATATCACACAAAATAAGGAATCAAATTATTAGGAGAGGCACCTGAAGTTAGTACATACCAAGAGAAAAACGTCTGATACTGGAATCGCTGTTTGGGCTGAGACAGCCATGTGAAATAGGCAGGAGTTGTATTTCCGAAATAGGGTGGTCATAAGACTGAAGTTAAACATCACTATCGCTAAAAGGGAGTATCATCAAAAGTCAAATTTAGTAGGCAGTATAGGCATACTTTCAGCATTTCCTTAGAAATAATATAAGGGCTGCAAATATGGGATTCGAACTTGGGGTTAATTTCGAAGCGCTATACACAAGGATGTGTTAAGAGTTCCCTTAGTTGAATACAGGAAGTATCAGTTGAAGTAAGCAGCAGGCAAACTTTTCAGTACTTTTCCAAGAAATGTTAAGGCAGCAAATACTGTCAAACCTGGGGAATCGGACATAGGGTTAGTTCCGAACTGCTAAATGCAAAACCATGTTAGGGTTACAGTTTCCTTAGGTGAACACCTATAGTAAGCAGTAGGTGGTCAAATCTGAGACACACTGTTTACTACACCAGGGAACAAATTATTAGGAAGTTCTGTTGAGCAACCCAGTCCCTGTGGATATTTCACATTTTCAGACTGGCATTGAATAGACAGAGCTACATTACTTGATCATAATAATCTTGGATTCAAAGAGATTTCATTAAGCAACAGATGTTAAATGCATTCCCACTTGTGTGTTCAAATTTGTGCAACAACTCGAAAAGGATCTAGTTCAGTTTGACAAATCAATTATACTGTTCAAATGTTGCCAACATTTTGAGGAAATACTGAATACATGTATAATGAAGCAACTTTGACTGAATGATGCGGAAGGGATGCCTACATAAAACCGCTTTAACCGGTATTAAAGAATCTTTGATCATTACATGAGTATTATTTCTCCTATAGCTTGATAATTGTATAAGCTAAGTTATATGCCATAATCCAAACATATGCACGATTTACCAGAGGTTTTGGTAATGTTATAAGACAGAATGTATCACTACATTGACATAATTGACTGGAAATAATCACTGGACATGAATTTCCAGTGATTAATGGGGCTTCAAATCTTCCAGTCATATTGTAAACTGAAAACAATCACTTTGTTTTGTTGTTTGAAATGTTATTTCTGAACAAAAAACAATAAGTCTTCTTATTGAGGTCCACTGAATTGTACAGTAACGTGAGTGACGTAACGTGAGTGACGCAGGTTTCTTGTCGTTTGGTGCTGATGACAGCTAATACACTTATAATGTTGACTTAATAACGTTACTGCTGCTTAGACGTGGTGGCTGCCCAATTATGGAAATGGTTGTTTGTTTATTGAAAATTAAAGCCAGAGCTAATTTCAAGAATAAATTTGGTACTAAAATTTTCATGTCCTTTTTCATGTAACGTGAGTGACGAGTGCTAAAACTTCACTTGGATACAGGCCTTCATACAAGTTTGAACAATATTTATTTGTTGGTGTACACTGTGGCCAGGGCTGCCTGCATGCACAGTATGTCCACTTATAATTGATGACTTGAAGATTGACAAGCAATTATATATCTGAAAAAGACTAAAAGTGTAACGTGAGTGACGTGGAATTGACCTCATGGTGTAGACCACGACCCGAGGGATTTCCCTGTCATCTGTGACCTCATTGGTGACGTCATCAGTATGAGTGGCAGCGAAAGCGGCCATTTTAGGGGTGCGTAGGGGTGTGTTTGATAGACTGAGGAACAATTTCTGGTCCGAATGGGACGTGTAGGGTATCATATTGAAGCATTCGTGTGACAGCGTCGGACTGGTCTGGTGTACACGTGTCGTGGAAGTGGTGGACATGGCATGCATGCGCAGACAGGAAAAGTGGAAAAGGGCACTGGAATGGAATTTTAGCCTCGAGGTGGACCATCCGTGATCCGAATGGGTCGTGTGGGGTTTCGTAGTGAAGGGGTTGTGGGTTAACGTCAGATTGGACTGGTGTGTAGCCTAGTATCATCGTTCTGTGCATGCACAGTCTGGCAGCACTATGGAGATCTTGTCCAATCAGAAGCCGCCATTTGAGAAACTACAGAGCTCGGAGATGTGGGATGGATCGGTTGAGAGCTCGGAGCTCTTGAAGTCTGAGCTATTGAAGTCGGAGCTCTTGGAGTCGGAGCTTGGAGCCCTTGGAGCTCGTACCTTGAGAGTGATATCAATATCATCGCACGCATGCACAAGCACCCGTGGTGCATCCGCACCCTGGTGTACCCTATGCCCTATGGGCTATAGGATACAAGCTGCATCACAGATGCGTGTGCATGCGTGCGATGTCACTTCCGAGCTCCGAGCTCCAAGTGCTCCGACTTCAAGAGCTCCGAGCTCTCAACCGATCCATCCCACAGCTCCAAGCTCTGTAGTTTCTCAAATGGCGGCTTCTGATTGGACAAGACCTCCATAGTGCTGCCAGACTGTGCATGCACAGAACGATGATACTAGGGTACACACCAGTCCAATCTGACGTTAACCCACAACCCCTTCACTACGAAACCCCTCACGGCCCCAGGGATTCATAGAAGTCCAAATTTTTACTACCCAATATAAAATATTGAGTTCTTTTTATGCTCAAATTGAGTTTTTCCAAGTTTTTACGGCCCACCCACAAGTTGATATCGAGTTTTTGAATGTTTTTACCACCCTACCAATTAAGATATGAACAAATAGTTTCTGTAGTACTAAGGTGAGCTATCTAATGTGATTTGGATAATGGTCATCAAATATAATTAAACATGATAAATAACTCATCCAGGTGAAGCTGGTAACGTGTTTTATAATGAAATAACGAAATAAAATTTGAAAAAGTTTTCCATGGGTAAGTGTTTAACTTGACAAATAAAATGGAGAGATTAAATAGGGACATTAATTAAAAACATTGTTTGATAGAAAAGAACGTTGTTGATCCAGTCTAGTCCACTGGTACTATAAGGACTATGTGAAGAAAAATAAACAAAGCTAAAAAAAAATCGATTCCAAGCCCATGGTAATGTTTGTAGGAAATCAAACTTTTTTGTTTTCAACTTGATTATTTGATATAACAAACTAGTTACCTCCCTTGGACCTCGTGTTTCAACTTCGTAGCAACAACAACAGCGGTAAGAGATCACAAACTATCATAAACATTCAAAGATAATTATCATATAACGCTTGCAAGAGATGCTATAAAATCCTTACATCATCAGCGGATTTTCACGTAAGATGTAGCAGCTGTCAAGCAGAATGATGTCTTGAACTCGGACTTCTACTTTACGTCCATCGCATGGTCGCTGTCGAACTTCAGAACAAAGGAACTGTCAATAAATCCCGCCACCTCTCGTGGAGCTATATTTACCTCGGCCCCGGTAATTTCTTGATGCTCATTGGCTAACGAATTCTGATTATGCGAAGTCATTGAATCGGCAATTCCCGGTCCCGAAAATTAATCTCCGAAACCGTATTTTTTGCTTCCCGTCGAGTATTGATAGTAACTGAGAGCCTATGGTGAGGTATAATCGGCAAGAACTCGCGGAGATGGAAATTATTTCTAGAACTGGAAATCCCCAAACGTTCGAAGACAAATTGTCGAAGGATCGGCGATGATTTTCACATTACTGAAATAATTTGCACCATTTCGAGTATTGAGTTTTCGTCAAAAACATTGAGTATTTCTTGTCCAAAACGTACACTTTTGAGTGTTTTGCTGTCTATATTCAGTTTTTGACATTTTCTTACTACCGTTTAACGGTAGTAAGAATGGACGTCTATGAATCCCTGGGCCCATTCGGACCACGGATGGTCCACCTCAGGGCTAAAATTCCATTCCAGTGCCCTTTTCCACTATTTCCTGTCTGCGCATGCACGCCATATCCCTTAATTCCACGATACACCAGACCAGTCGGACGCTGTCACATGAATGCTTCAATGTGATACCCCACACGTCCCATTCGTACCAGGAATTGTTCCTCGGTCTCTTCAAAGCACCCCTACGCACCCTAAAATGACCGCTTTCGCTACCACTCATACTGGTGACGTCACCAATGAGGTCACAGATGACATGGAAATCCCTCAATTCGTGGTCTGCACCACGACAGCTTCAAGGTGACACCCTATACTCCATGAGATATAAAATCTCAACATCTCAAATATACATCTCGGCACCTCAAGAATGAACACTTTAGTTACTACATCCCAGCTGCGCATGCGCATATTGGCGCGACTTCCAATAAAAAAAACATGCCAGTCTGACTCTAAGCCATGAAAGCTTCACTATGATATCCCAACCGGTCTATTTGGACCAAGCAATGGTCCCTTGATTGCCCAAACATGTCATTGCCCACGCCCAAAATGACATCTTTCGTTACTACTGCCCAACTGCGCATAAGTAGCACAATGCGACTTCCAACCAAAAACATACCATTCGGTCCATTTGGACCATTGATGGTCAATCTCTAACCCAAAGACCTTCGTTCACACCCCCAAAATGCCCACTTTGGCTACTACTCCTACTGATGACGTCCCCAATTACGTCACAGATGACGTGTACATCCCTCAAGTTGTGGTCTACACAACGAGGGCTTCACTTTGACACCTCCCAGGATGCATTTGGAGGAAGAATGGTTCCTCAATCGCTCAAACACACCCTCAAACACCCCCAAAACGCTCGTTTTCGCTACTACTCCTACTGCTGTACATGTATGTATGGTCCCTGTGTGACGTCATACCCAACAAATAGTAAATTTAGTATCTTGTACATTTTGATGCAGCAATCAACGCTGAATAATATGTGACCAGCATTATAAGGATTGGATAATAATTATGGAAGATAAGACTGTTCTTGTAACCATACCCCCTATTGTCACATAAATTGTAGTTTTTAACACAGGGAGGAATTTCAAACTGATTAAAGGGGTAGTGAGTCCCAGTTTATCGAGTGTTAACAAGTTGTTTCTCATTTGACATGTCCTAAAGTACATAAACAACATAGTTTCGCTCTGTAGTGGGGGCGGATGCAAGGTGACTAGTAGCTCACAGACTATTGGCAGGGATTGAAATATTCACCAAATATTTACAGGACATTTGTCAAGAATTGTCTGGGACATAATTAAAATACAGGCAAACTGACTGAAAAACTGCACAACAGTGCCAATTTTCTGCCGGACATGTCCTGCAAATACATAGCAATTTCGACCCCTGCTTAGGATTGTTGTTGCATGTAGTATATTACCTGCTGTCACAAGTTTGCCAGATATATCTTCATCACATTTACATGTACCAGTTGTAATAACAGGCGGCAGCGTTTACACAAATTCACATGCTAAATTACGAAATGCCCTGAAGCATAACCTAAAATACGCTGTCCACCATCAGCATATTAACCGACTGCATAGTTCTGCATGAATTACGCTATTTGCCCTTGGGCTGAAGTTCACTGCACCGTTCAGCATTCCAACACCTTGATTTGAATTTCATTTCAAGGTTTATATCCAAGTATTAATTCTAATGAATGACACTTTCTTGGTACTGTTACTACAGATTAGTCTGACCTCTCCCTAACCCCTCACCCATGATGGGACAGTAAAATAATCTTCAATAATCATTTGACCGTTTTACTGCCCTTTACCTCGCAAAATTACTGAATAATTATTTCCCTTCACGATCAGACCACTTTTCACAAGAGTGAACATCATTTAGCATCGCTTTCAACTATATTTCAGTCATATCATGACTATCACTTTTCACGGCCCAGGAACCCCACGGGTAGGGTCCTGTTCCTTTCTACACCAGGGACCCCCGGGGTCATATCCCTTTTCACACCCACAAACCTCATGGGTGCCCCAGTTAGTCACCTCTTCAACAAACCATCTCAGGAGCTGAGGCCTATTCTTACCATGACCTGGGGTATGCACAATGACACAGGGCCACCTTTCACAAGTTTTGTTGTTTTCTTATCTAATACAGCAGCTTTTATTGAACTTTTTCAGTATCCAACTCTGACTGACCTAGTTACGACAGATGATTATTATCAAATTATCATGACAGACACTCAGCCCAAATGACCTTGACCTTTTGACCTCAAATGAATGAGTTCTTCTCTGTCCCATGAAAAAGAGTACTCAAAGTTCTGGAACAGGAGATATCGCATAATCATAAAAAGTTAACAGACAGACGGACAGAAATCATGATCACAATATATACCCTCACTATCAACGTTCGGAGTGAGGTGAACTAATTATGCCACAGCATTTACATGTACCACTGCAACTGCCGACAGACCTTCCTCCGGTAATGTTAATAAATACAAATTATTACAGGGCTTCGTGTTTAGAATTAGCATGAGAGCTAAAAATAGCTCACGTCAAAATATTTAGGAGAGGGTATTCGAAAGTCAGGCGAGTGATTGCAATATAATACAATATAAAATATTACAGTTTACGCGAGTTAAAAATACCTCTCGTGATGTGAATTTACGAGAGTGTTTGTGCGCAGGTGAGCTATCACTCACGCTAAGAACGAAGCTCTGTATTATGAGTTTTCAATTTCTTACTTAATCCCACAATCAGTATAATATCCTGATTGGTGGGACCAGTGATAATCACGAATCACGTGACGACGATTGGGATTCACAGATTAACTTAGCATAATACAAGTGGGACTCCAAAAAATATCAACGACAAGCATTTAATTGATCAATATTCATGTTGTCAGGAATGGTGGTGGAACAGGTTCCAATATAAGTTGTACAGAACATTAAGAAATAATCAACCAGTCAGACATATTGTACAGTAAGAAATGTTTCTACCAATGCGCCTGAATCATGAAATATGTAAGGCCATACCAGTGTGGACCGTGCAAATATGTCAGTTTTGAACAAGCTGAGTAGCGAGCGGGTTCCACGCTGGGCAGCCTGTCTGACGGGGCATGTTAATATCACTACTAAAACTCTCTTGAAAAGGCTCCATAGTGAAATTTGCATAAAGGCAGATATGAGACAGCAATAACTGTGTTCAAACCACAAGAGTGTACATCCAGGTCCCTTAGATATTGTGTTCACAACCAAATATGGCTGCTATTTACATTTGACTTCTGTGACCTTTGAAAATAGGTCAAGGTCAGTACAGAATGAACATGACCTAGAAACCTTCGTAAGGCAGCATTCTGCCAAATATGTCGTCTCCAGCTCCCTGTTCTGGACATTGCTATACACATTTTGATCTGTGACTTTTGAAAATTGGTCAAGGTCAGTCTCGAGTAGGGTTAAACTTGACCAGGTGGGGGAAAATACCTTGATCGAGATATTATACCTTGATCGGGGTATTGATTGGGGTATAGGGCTATTTGAACTTCAGTTTTTATATATTTATGGAAAATGTGGACATCCACAACAGGGCTTCGTGTTTAGCGCGAGTGATAGCTCACCTGCACGCAAACACTCGCGTAAATTCATGTCACGAGAGTGATTTTTAGCTCACGTAAACTGTCATATTTTATGTTGTATTATATTGCAACCACTCGCCTGACTTTCAAATAAGTTCTCCTAAATATTTTGACGTGAGCTATTTTTAGCTCACGCACTAATTCTAAACACGAAGCCCTGCACAAATACCCTGGACTGCATGGATCTTTCAACAACATCTATAGCTTCATTGTTCCATGATTTACACAGCAAATTATTTCTTCGTTTTATGCGACTAATCTATATTTCAACAAGCGTTCTGAGAACACCAACATCTCGCCTTGTGGGATCATCCGCCGAAGGTGCAGCAGTATTGAAAGCATACATGTAGAGCAAACAATAAGGTCTGGAATAGGTGATGTGGTACAGACAATAACATGTCCCATGTGGGATTACTGGCATATAAGTCAATCTCATGTAGGATGGATAGGTCAGTGCCATCGGATTACTGGTGCATAGGGCAGTCCAGTGTGAGACTACTGCTGGATAGGTCAGTCCCATGTGAGATTACTGCTGTATAGGCCAGTCCTGTGTAGGATTACTGCTGGATGGACCAGTCCTGTGTGTTATTACTGATGGATAGACCAGTCCCCTGTGGGATTACTGCTGGATAGTCCAGTCCCAAGTGGGATTACTGCTGGATAGGCCAGTCCTGTCTGTGATTACTGCTGGATAGATGAGACTCGTACGGGATTAATACTGGATAGGATAGTCCCGTGTGGGATTGCTGCTGCATAGGCAGTCCAGTGTGGGATTACTGCTGCATACGGCAATCCTGTGTGGGATTACGGCTGGGGAGGCCAGTCCCATGTAGGATTACTGCTGGATAGGCTAAACCTGTGTGGGATTACAGCGGGATAGGTTAGTCCCATGTAGGATTATGGCTGGGTAGGTCAGTGCCATGTGGGATTACTGCTGCATATTGCAGTCCAGTGTCATATTACTTCTGGATAGGTCAGTCCCGTGTGAGATTACTGCTGCATAGGCCAGTCCCGTGTGGAATTACTGCTGGATAGGCCAGTCTCATGTGGGATTACTGCTGGATAGGCCAGTCCGGTCTGGGATTACTGCTGGATAGGTCAGTCCCATGTGGCATTACTGCTGGATAGGCCAGTGCCATTTTGGATTACTGCTGGATAGGTCAGCTCTGTGTGAGATTACTGCTGGATAGGCCAGTCCCAAATGGGATTACTGCTGGATAGACCAGTCTGGTCGTTTGGGATTACTGCTGGATAGGTCAGTCCCGTACATGGCATTACTGCTGGATAGGCCAGT
Source organism: Hanleya hanleyi (assembly GCA_036873755.1). Classification (NCBI taxonomy): domain Eukaryota; kingdom Metazoa; phylum Mollusca; class Polyplacophora; order Lepidopleurida; family Hanleyidae; genus Hanleya; species Hanleya hanleyi. The sequence goes on along the minus strand of JAVTVY010016873.1, from coordinate 52,693 downwards.
GCCATTTGGGATTACTGCTGGATAGGTCAGTTCTGTGTGAGATTACTACTGGATAGGCCAGTCCCAAATGGGATTACTGCTGGATAGACCAGTCTGGTCTGGGATTACTGCTGGATAGTTGAGTTCCGTTTGGGATTACTGCTGGATAGGTCAGTCCCGTACATGGCATTACTGCTGGATAGGCCAGTGCCATTTGGGAATACTGCTGGATACGTCAGTCCCGTGTGGGATTACTGCGGGAGAGCTGTGACCTAGGAAAACATGAAACATGTCCACCAAGTTTTATAATCATCCCACGAAAGGTTCAACAAACTTTCCATGTACAGATCTACATGTAAATTTTTGCCCAACAAAAACCTTATCAATGGAAATGTACAAAGTCTAAACTGCAATAATTAGGACAAAAATTCATATTTAATGTCATATTTCTTAAATAGCACATGCACAGCCTCGAATCACATTGAACTTGGGTAGCAAGTGTCAAACTCATCCAATGAAAGCTGACAGCTTCAGAAAACTTTCCATGTACAGGTGTACATGTATATACATTATTGGCAGATTACTTAGACAAAACCCTCAAAATTTGAAAAAAAAAAAAAATATTTCATCTCCTAAATAGCACAGGGGCATCCTCTAATCATAAGAAACATGTGTACCAAGTTTCATAATCATTCAATGACAGCTGACGACTGCAGCAAACTGTGATGTACAGATGTACATGTGCACTTCAGCTAAATGCAAAACTCATATCATTTGCCATAATTTGAAGAAAAATTAATATTTCATTTCCAAAATAGCACAGGTACATCTTCTAATCATAAGAAACATGTGTACCAAGTTTCATAATCATTCAATGACAGCTGACGACTGCAGCAAACTGTGATGTACAGATGTACATGTGCACTTCAGCTAAACGCAAAACTCAATCATTTGCCATAATTTGGAGAAAAATTAATATTTCATCTCCAAAATAGCACATGTACATCTTCTAATCATAAGAAACATGTCATGATGTGTACCAAGTTTCATAATCATTCAATGACAGCTGACAACTGCAGCAAACTGTGGTATACAGATGTACATGTGCACTTCAGCTAAATGCAAAACTCAATCATTTGCCATAATTTGAAGAAAAATTAATATTTCACCTCAAAAATAGCACACGTACATCCTCTAATCATAAGAAACATGTGTACCAAGTTTCATAATCATCCAATGAGAGCTGACAACTGCAGCAAACTTACCATGTACAGTACACCCAAGAATTAAACTGGTCAAATTCGCGAAGGATAGCCGAAAAATGTCGCGAACCGTTCGCGAACGTTTCGCGAACGATTCGCCAGTACCTCTCACCATACCTTTCGCGAGAAAATGTCAGAATTGAACCTTTCGCGAAAGGAATACGCGAACGATGTTTGAGGAAATACATGTCGTAAAATGTTTATATTCTTGTCTGTCAACTATTTATTTTTCATTTGCTCGTGTGTTTTGTTTTTAATGGCATTAATTAGGTCCATATACCTTATTTTGCGAATGAATTGCAACTATAAAATCACGACGACCTAGGCCTACCGGTTTTCTTCGTCAGTCCATGAGCAAACCGTTATTCACCCAAAATCGAGATCGTAAAATCGGGAGCTGTATCACCGTTTTCATCCAGTCAAAAAGTCGCAAAATCTGCCCCTTATTTGAGTTCATTGTGCTGTACGGCTTGTTTTTGTAACTGAAATCTTTCACATCCAAATGAACTTCGCAGAGCATGAAGCCCGATATAAAACATGGCGTCAGCCAGCCGTTCATAAGAGGCGTGTCCAGTTGCTATGAAGAGGGGAAACAACTCTGAGCAGACATTAAAAAAAATGTTATTGCTTCATTGGCGGAACAGGGGTTATTCTTGACAAAAAAAATCATCTACTCAGTTTCCAAATTCAACAGAACTAACTCAGTTCTTTCAGCACGCCCGAATGTCTGCAAAAGGTATTTTTTTGACAGTTTTCTTCCCATGAATTAAAAAACTCATTTTTTTAAAGTGTTCATCACATGAAGAAAAAACACTCATTATTTTAAAGTTTTCATCTTTAACGGGATGCATTTATAAATATTGCGGTGGCAGAGAGCGGCATTTTGTTTTCAACATAATTATTCAAATCAACGAGATATGATATAATTCTAGAGGAAAATTGGTGTGATTAATAAAAAGTGGTTTAGGCATTTTTTTCTTCTTTTTTTCTAAGACTTGAATTTAAAATTCCCCCGACACAATTTGAAATGAAAGTGTTAAGTTTTCCTTGAATTGCATTTTATTGCAGGAAATGTATCCTACAAGAATGAAATTTGCAATTTCCGAAAATGTTGTACATGCAAGGAAACCAAACGGCTGTAAATTCAAGACGGACATAAGACAACCCGATCATGCACTCGTCATGCACACGTGAAACTTCTTTATTCAGACAATTTGTACGTTTAGTTTTGATGTATTTTCAATCCTTGGTATAGCTGGACATTTCACCTTTTATTTCGTGTTGAAACTAAACGGTACGGGATGTAGCCGAATGATGACGGCTGACTGCTGGCACACGTCTCTCTGCTGCGCAGTTCTGTCGGGCTTTGTAGCTGTCATCCCTCGTGGACGTTTGGAAACTTCCACCCCGTGACCCGTTCGTATTAATCGCAAACCCATACTTTCTAACATAAAGAAATGCATTGCATGGTTCCCGACGAATCGAGTTGGAAGCGTTCACTAAAACTAGGGAAGTAAGGCACAAAACTTTTAGCTGTGCCGTATTCGATACGCACATGGCCTTTTCACAACAACAACGACGATAACGTGAGTGGAGATTTTCTTTTGCTTCATAGACTGTATTTTCTGCCTCGTTCCTGAAACTCAATTTTGTTGCAGGAAATTCTTGCTGGGTGAAATCGAGAATAGTGGTCCTAAAACATACCCCGCATAAGAAGATCCAACACTCCCGCATTTGTTGTCGTCTTGTCAAATACGGATCGCTTTACGTCAGTTACGATCGTGACCTATCTTTCGCGAAAGGTATTTATGTTTCGCGAAAGCTTTGAAATAAATATGAAATCATCGTAAGTTATTATCAACCTTTCGCACATGCTTTCGCGAACGTTTCGCGAATGTTTCGCGAAAGATGAACCCAACGTTTCGCGAACAGTGACCAGTTTAATTCTTGGGCGTACTGTACATGTACATGTATACATGTAGAGACCTACATGTACAATTTACCTTTACAGAAAACTCATTCATTTGCCATAATTTGGAGAAAAATTAATATTTCTTCTCAAAAATAGCACAGGTACATCCTCTAATCATAAGAAACATGTGTATCAAGTTTCATAATCATCCAATGACAGCTGACAACTGCAACAAACTTTCTAAGTACAGATGTACATGTGCACTTCAGCTAAACGCAAAACTCTATCACAGGGATTTTAACATTGGAGCACCTCAGGGGTAGGTGGCATACCCACCCGCCATGTTTTTTTTATTTTTTAATATTTTTTCTAATTTTTTTTTTTTTTTTTTGAATTTGCTATTAAAACCAAAAACCTTATCATTTTCAGGCAGGGGACACCGACACCGACAACTGACACCAACACTGACGACGACATCCTCTTTCCCCCCTCACAATATCTCCCCTTTACTTCGTAAGGCGAGATAAAAATGAAACATGGCTGCAAATGACATATTCGGTGAAATTTATTCTGTAAATGAAAATGTTATTGATGGCATACTTCCATCTCACAGTCATATCCAAGTTGCATGAATGTAGATGCATTGACTGATGAATAAATTACATGTAGATTAAATTGTCTGATGCAATGCACAATCTCCTAGCATGCACACACATGGCATGATGGCAGGGCCAAATACCCAGAGCAGAACTCTGTTTTTTATGTGCACATGCTAGCACATTAGATTATGTGTCTGTCAATTAAACTTGATTTACCAACTAGGTATTGCCTCTAAAATCCTGCAATTTGCACATGACCGTGAGAGGGAAGTATGCCACCACATGCCATTTCCTGAATAAATTTCACCAAATATGTCATTTGAAGCCATGTTTCATTTTTGAGATATTGAAGTGACTAATTTGAAAGATCAGTCACATAAAACGGAAATCATGGAACAATGAAGCCACCGATGCTATTGAAAGATCCATGCAGTCCAGGGTAGGTGTGGATGTCCACATTTTCCATAAATATATAAAAAATGACGTTGACATAGCCCTATACCCCAATCGAGGTATAGGCCAATACCTCGATCAAGGTATAATACCCCGATCAAGGGATAATATCTCGATAAAGCTATTTTCCCCAACCTGTTGACATCTCTGGGTTCACATATTTCAGCACTGTGTGAAGTATCATACTAAATCAAGTTGTCCCAGATATTGTGTTCACAAGCAAATAGGACTGCTATTCACATTTTGGCCAGTGTGACCTTTGAAAATAGGTCAATGTCAGTCTTGAGTGAACTTGACCAAAAGGCATAAAGACAGCATTGTGCAAAATATCTAGCATTGAGCGAAATATCAGCTCTCACTGTTTTACTTATTACATTGAATTAAAAGTGCTATTCACATTTTGACCTCTGTGACCTTTGAAAATAGGTCATGGTCAGTCTGGAGTGAACTGGACTCTTGCAAGTCAGCATTGTGCCATTGACTAAGATTCTAGGTCAAGTTGTCCCAAATATTGTGTTCACCTGCAAACAGAGAAAGACTCCACCGGAGCTATCAAAGTGTAGACATTGTTTGTGTGGATCAGTACATTTGTACTGACTGATCTCAAATAGATAGCGCTGTCTGTCAGAGCTCCACTTCAACGAGTGCACTAGCTAAGATTCATAGCGTCTCCCTTCCCTCACCGCTATGCCGATGACAAATACATTTCCCTGGTGGTTACTCGAACATATCCATGGCGCACTTATTATTACCTTTGCGCCCTATTGGACCTATTGGACCTTCGTTAACTTGAGAAAATGGGCCGCCATGAATAAAAATACAGAAATGGCAGACAAGCTGGCCCTTCGTTGGTCATTTATTAATTACAGACGTTAAAATTATCCCTATGGAGCCTCAAAATCACCTGAAATCGAGGGTCAAGAAGATGGGCATTTCCGTCATTATTGACCCCGTGTATACAGGGGATGATGATCACAACATCGATTATGGTATTTTTATTCATGGCGGCCCATTTTCTCAAGTTAATGAAGGTCCAACAAGGCGCAAAGGTAATAATAAGTGCGCCATGGAGATGTTCGAGTTACCACCAGGGAAATGTATTTGTCGTCGGCATAGCGGTGAGGGAAGGGAGACGCTATGAATCTTAGCTACGAGCTGACGAGTGCACATGCAAGCACAACTTCCCAGTATCTTGCTTGATTTTTATGCAGCTGCGAAAGTGTCAACGTGATCTGAACTATACCTACCCAGAATTACTGGCGTTTGTTGAGTTTATGCTGTGAATCCTTAATTTGTTTGCAATATCTCGCAAAGTTTGGAGCCTTTTTTGATCGGGCCTGTGATAGTCCGCCATCCTGTTTCCCGGTTTCGGAAGAACTGCGGAAGCATGGCCTGCCACCTCCTTACAGTGTACGTCAACCCTACCGTTTCAACCCTGCCACCAGTTACATGATGGTGGTAAAATTACTCCGCAAACGAGAAGTGTTCTACGGTTGTATGTGGAATTAGTCTGTATCTCCATGTGAACTATTATTCTCAGAAAAAAGGCTTTGATACAGATAAAGGTAAATTCAGGTAGATACGAGGCGGTGACCATTTGATTTTGGGAATGAGGATCACGGAACTTTATTGCGACCTCTGCATGAACAACACTGTTCAGGGGGAGACTACTCCAAGGTGAAACAATAAACAACTTCTTAAGAAACAGGGAGACAACTCCCAACTAGCGAAGAACAAATTGCCATGGAAATGGGTGATTATATTAGTTAGGGTTATCATCTTAGCTTGCTAAGGGCATTTCACGTTTCACTTAACACTACTACGAGCAGAAGTTTCTACGTATGATCGTGCCATGCGTTCGGATGATGTAGGGTTATATGTTACCGGCTTCTTTGAATAGAAATTGAGTTCAGTATGACAGAAGGAAATACTTTCCTTTGTGTGAAGCATCTTATTATCGGTTCATAGTGTGAAGCATTAATACTTATAATACTGTATTTAATAAATAAAGATCAATTAATGGGAGTAGAGGACGTTCATTTAGACTAAGAGGTTGAATGTTTTTTTAAATTTCAATATTATTTCATCAGGTTAAGGGATGATCCATGAAAAAACAAGTGGGAAATGACTACATTGTAGTCAAAACCTGCGGCAGTGGCAATAATACAGTGAAAGACATATCAGCGGAGGTAGTGGTAATTGTAGAAAAAAACGCCATCTGCCAGTGTTTTGTAACCCACAATTGTAGGGATTGCGTAATAGTTCTGATACCATATATATATATTCACTTTCCCCATTCAAAATCCGACGATTATGACTCGGCCGTGCCGTCTATATTGAATTGACAGACGAACTCACCATGATCGCTTTGGCAATGTTTTGGTACAAATATCGTGTATGCCAAGTTTCAAAACATTCGGTTCAGTCGTTACTTTCTGCAAATCAAAAAGACTTTCAAATATTTGGAAATCCAACAAATTTCGAGGATTTAGTCATAGCGCGAAAATCTGCGCTCTTCAGTCTCCCTTCTCGCTTAATTTGCCGATCAAAATGGAAAATTTATATTTCCTTCAAAGTTATTTTTCAATAAATTTAGTATCAGGTCTATCACTTCGATCTGTGAAACTACGGAATGAGATTTAAGGCTTTATCGAACTGTCCAAGAGGCATAATGACACATTTTCACTATTCAAATTGAGGCCTGTTACAGTCTTGATATTCGATTAAAATAATTAATTAGGTTTCTGCATTTACGTTCGTTATCATCTGCGAACTAAATTCCTTGCCACTCTTTTCCACGCAGCAAGTCAATACCAAGACATGGTTTGCTTCTTCTATATAAATGATTAACTATTTCATTCTTAGGAAATATCATCTCATCTGACATGTTCGGCCAAGCCTTTTCGAAGGTTGCTAATTTTATTAATTTCTTTTCTTTAAAATCAAATTCTGCAAACAAGAAACATTTCTAGTCAGTATCTATGGATATCTTCCTATACTCAATTTGCGAATATGTTTGTCATTCCGAAGGTGATTCAAGTGCGAAGTTTCGGGGCTAGTTCACTAAACAAGGTCTGTGTGTAAGAGAATGATGTCGAATTCTCGTTATTATCTTTTGATACATCAAATTGTTGCATTTGCGAAAATGACTGCTAAGTTAAAGTCAATGCGAAAGGTATCTAAGTATCAAAATCAAACTCGAAAACCCCTCCAGGAAAACAAAGGCCCTAGCTTTTGGCCACGAGGTCAACATCGTTTTTATGGCCAGTATCTGCTATATATGACGTAAACTGATTGACAAAGTAACGTAAATTTTGTATAGAACCAGTAAATTCTAGCAGAAATGGGCTCCGATTTGAGAGAATGATGTCAAATGTAATATGTTTCTGCGCATTGTCTGCTGATACACATAAGTATTGAATTTACGGAAGTGATTAATGCTATTCTAAAGGGATTCTGAGTGCGGAAGAGGACGGGAACATCAATACCAGCGAATCAAGGCCCTGGCTTGCGAGAATGAGGATAGAGAGGCTGTGTTCTGAAAGAGAATCATTCAAAATAGCTATTTGCCAAATGTCATGCAACCGAAAGTGCACAATATAACTGCACGACTGCGAGGTATTGTTCGCGCACAGGGGTGTCCAACTCATTAAATACTACATAGTCATTTCTGTCTCTTCGAAGTGGGCTACCATTTGAAATTGTCCGGTAATGAGTGAGTCCATCTGAATCCTTTCGTCGGCAAAATAAGCATTCAAGATTCAAGATTTTATTGTACAAACACCAGTCAAAGGCAGAGTACAAAATTTTAAGAGGAATACAACTAGAGAAACAATGGAACAGTGACATGAATATTAATATTTATATATATGTTATATCTGAGAGATATGTTATATCTGAGTGTTACCGTTGATATTAGAACCTTGATTTTTGGCATTAAAATGCATCAGGGGACTGTTACCAGCATGTTTCGAGCTGACCTACTTTTGATGAATCTAACTTGAGCCGTGCCCATCTTAATATAGGCAGGATTTCAACTGGGGGTCCAAGAGTTCAGCGTGCGTCGGAGTCCTAATGCCTACCCTACTTCTTATGTCCTGTGACGTTATTCACACTGGGCATGAAGGTGCATTAGGGGACTGTTGCCAGAATGTTTCGAGTGGACCTACTTTTGATGAAAATTTCTGGTGATTTTTGATTAAAATCACTGGTGATTCTAACTTGGGCGGTGCCCATCTTAATATTGGCAGGATTTCAACTGGGGGTCCAAGAGTTCAGTGCGTGTCGGAGTCCTAATGCCTACCCTACTTCGTAGGTCCTTTGACGTTATTCACACTATTCTCATATATTCCTACGAAGTAGGCTACAGATCGCAAATTGTCCGGTAATGAGTGAGTCAGTCAGTCCATCCGAATCCTTTCGTCGGCAAAATAAGGAGAACCGTTGACATTATAACCTTGATTTTTGGCATGAACGAGCATTAGGGCATTGATACCAGCTAGTTCTGATCTGAAATAATTCTGATTAAAATTAGATTTATAATTAACACTTCAGTATATTGTTATAGATCATACGGAGAAAAGTCCGATCATTTAAGCGAGGGAAACATGACACCATGGAATTTGGGAACAGCCCTGGCATGCCTGGTGCTCTCTCGCTGTTGGATTCAACCGCAAGATCTGAGGACAGCGACGTCAATACAGCTCAGCGAACTATTTATAGACGGAGGCTGGTGAAACCCAGTATTAATGTGTTTAACTCCGAGTCTATTCAACTGCTTGATGTACCAGGGCCGGATCACTAAATGACCAGAACATTCACCAATATACTTTCATTTTTTGTGGCACGAACACATCGATGTAAATATATAAATACCCAGAATATAATCTTGCTCAATCTCACAAAAGGCATGTTATAAAGAGAACCTATGGCTGTTATGGAAGGTTGTACATGTACCATATTATGATGAAACGTACCGTAGGGGAGGGTCACATCATATCTCAATGAAAATGCGATCGAGTCCTAATGCCTACTCTACTTCGTAGGTCCTGTGACGTTAGTCACACTGCTCATGTAATAATTAACGAAGCAATAATTCATTCCACCGAATATAGTTGCAAATGAATTCAAACGCGCTTGAAGAGGTTGAAAAGAAAAGTGTGGCAGAGATCACACTCTCTTAGCGCATGCGCATTTCAAAAAGTCACAAGAACAACAAGAACAAGAACAAGAACAACAACGCGAGCCTCCCGTAGACCTGCGTGCCGCAGGTAAAAATGAGGGGTCACCATACGCGTTAAAAAAATATGGCAGCCAAATGCATGTATACCCCTTAAAAGCCATAACACTGAATACATAGGAAAATTGGAATTTTTTCTTGCTTGATGCTGAATAAATTAAACTTCCCAAGGTCAAATTTTCCCCATTTGCTATATAATAATACTAAACACATATAGTTCTTGTTGAATAAGTAATAAAACGGGGGTCACCCAATCTGATTAAAACTCAGACTTAATAACCGATCCTCTATCATGTAGCTAATTAACGACATGTCCGACAGAGGAGCGGTTTATTAAGTCGGAGTTTTAATCAGATTGGGGGTCACCATACTTTCTTAGAGAATATTAGCACTATAACAGATAAACTGAGCCTTTCCAGTCCCATTTCCAGGAGAGGGTGGGAGTGGGGAATCGGGGTGGGGGTATGGTATATTGAAGATTCATTTATTAGCCATTTACAAGTTTCCTTTTTGTTGAAATCGACTAAGAGTAAATTTTGGGGGATGTCAGGGGCATAATTTTCAACCTCGGGAGCACTTTGCACCTTCCAACCATTAAATCTAAATACCAATTTTTTGGTCAGTCCTATCACACTATCGAACCACCAGTAAAATGCATAAATGGTTCTGATATGGGACTGGCTTTAGTATTTTCATTAAGTATGGTTAGTAATTTTTTGTTGTGGTTGTTGAGGAGAGAGAGTAGTATATAAACCGCAAATTTTCGCGGATTTTTGAGACTGAGGTGTGAGGCTGAAGTCACATCCGCTTCAAAGGTCACATCCGGGTCAGAGGTCACGTCCGGGGTCAAAGGTTACATCTGGGACTTCCGGTGTCAATCTACGTATGAGCAGTCGGGCAGTAGTAGTATAGTCACGGCATTTCGAGGGCGGTTCTCCCCACTGCGCATGCGCGAGATCCCCAAAACACCGGGGAGTGGGGATCTGTGTGGGCAGTGTGGGTGGATGACGTCACTTCCGGTCTGGGTGAATCGGGCGTGACCTTGGGACATGTATTCCTCCGCGGTGATGCGGTCTGGCAGAAAGAAAGTAGTCCCAAATACGTGGGTTTCCGTGAGAATCATGGGCAATCTTCAGGGGCGATAGTGGACCGATAGGGTCGAGTGAGGCATCAAAGTGAAGCGCTCCTCCAGGGCTATCCAGTCATGGGTGGTTGCATGTAAAATTATGATTTGTCCCCGAAAATATAAAAAGCGGAACACGGACTTTATCCCTACAATAGGGAAAAACTCCTATCAACCTTATCCCAAAGGGCTAATATCGGTCCCCGGGCTTATCGGGGGCTGGGTGCATGTAAAAGTTTCTCCAGAAAAAAATATAAAAAAAGAAGAAGACGGACTTTACCTCTACAATTATATGTATTATACAATATACGGGAAAATGCCTGTATGGGGTATGGGGGGTAGTCATTTTTTTGGTTTTACTATGGGTTGTTTGGGCTTGTTTTCTTCGTCTCGCCATGTAGAACACGATGGGAAGGGTCTCGGAGGTAAGCGGTGAAATTTTTCGAAAAGTACCGGGTAGGTCTGTATATAGGCCCATATAGCCCCATACTGGCTATGGGAGATAGGTCCAACCTGGGGAATTTTTCGTGGGCTTTTCTATGGGTTGTTTGGTCTTGTTTTTCTCGTCTCGCCAAGAAAAACACGATGGGAGGGGTCCCGGAGCTAAACGGTGGAATTATTTGAAAAGTACCGGTTAGGTCTGTATATAGGCCCATATAGCCCCATACTGGCTATGGGGAGATAGGTCCATACTGGGAAATTTTTCGTGGTTTTTACTATGGGTTGTTTGGTCTTGTTTTTCTCGTCTCGCCACGAAAAACACGATGGGAGGGGTCCCGGAGCTAAGCGGTGAAATTTTTTGAAAAGTACCGGGTAGGTCTGTATGTAGGCCCATATAGTCCCATACTGGCTATGGGGGATAGGTCCATACTGGGTGGACGTTTGGGGTCTAGGTGAGCCCCTAGTGGTCCGATGGTGTCGTATGAGGTCTTATTTTGAATCTCTCGCGGAGGAGCACCCGACTGGACTAATGTATCGTCCGTTTTCAATATTTTGCGCATCCGAAATCTGGCGGTAGTATAGAAAGCAGGTATTTTGGACGGTATGTGGTGGTGTGTTTGGGGTAGAGATGGACCACTATGGGTCCGAATGGGTCGTGGGAGGTGTCAAAGTGAAGCTTGTGTGGGGTAGAGTCAGAATGGCGTGTTTTTTATTGCAAGTCGCGTCAATCTGCGCATGCGCAGTTGGGTGTTATAAGTAAAGTGGTCTTTTGGGGTGTGGAGGAAGGTGTTTGGGATAGAAATGGACCAAATGGACCGTCCGAATTCGTCGTGTGGGGTGTCTTTTTGTAGCTATAGGGGTGTAGACCCCGATTTGAGGGCTGTCCACTGCATCTGTGACGTCATCGGTGACGCCATCAGTAGGAGTAGTAGCGAAAGTGGGCATTTTGGGGAAGTGAAGGAAGGTATTTGGGGTAGAAATGGACCATCTTTGATCCGAATGCGTCGTGTGGGGTGTCATCTCGTATCTCTCGGGGTGTAGACTCCGATTTGAGGGCTCTCCATATCATCTGTGACGTCATCGGTGACGTCATCAGTAGGAGTAGTAGCGAAAGTGGGCATTTCGAGGACCGAGATGTACTGGTGTACGACTGAGCCGCTTTGCGCGCGCGCGCTATACATCGTACAGCTATACCGGGCGATCCCGTCATGCTTGGTAGGCTCATGGCGGCGCAAGTCGTGCAGACGAGTGAATGATTTCGAGCACGTAGTACAAGTGAACATCTTGGTGGTTGACAGTGTCTGATGAAACGGCCAGGCCGCTTCCCTTTTATAGCACGCTAGCTGGTGTTCTATTTTTAGCACACTCAGTTCAACTACCCCCAAGTCGAGGACCGAGATGTACTGGTGTACGACTGAGCCGCTTTGCGCGCGCGCGTGTGTGTGTGTGTGTGTGTAGGTGTGGGCAGTGGATATTACATCCGGGACCTTGTCAACATCCGGGTTTCCCAGTGGGTTTTTCCCGTCGTTCCTCCGTCTTCCAATCCGGGCACTGTGGTTTTACATCCGGGTCCTCATCTTACATCCGGGTTTTTTCATGTTCACTGTCACGTGACCGGAACCGAAAGTTGTCACAAGACAGGTGGCGTCCTCTGTCGGAAGTAGTGGGTCAATCAGACACTGGTCAAACAGGAAAGAGTGAGGAGAAATATTAGACCCGTATGGAAGGAAAACACCGCCAAAAATACAACAGTAAAACAAATAAGCTTGAGTCAAACGATTAACGTTCATTTGACAAACGAACAACGTACAGGCAAACAGTTAACGTTCGTTTACCAAACAATTAACGTTCATTTGACAGACGATTAACGTTCGCTTACCAAACGAACAACGTACAGTCAAACGAACATCAGACAGTCAAACGATTAACGTACAGTCGAACGTACATCAGACAGTCAAACGATTAACGTACACAACGATTAACGTACAGTCAAATGAACATCAGTCAACAGAGGGCGCCACCGTCACAGTGAGGGGAGATAATTTGGATGGTCGTCTCTAGTCGGTAAGGGAGGAGTGAGGGTCAACAGGTCCCCATCTACAAGCAGAACGTCCATCACCAGGACGGTTTGGGGCTATATAAAAATGCGGATTCCCATGGCCAAATCGGGTACGGATTGCGGACCTCTATTTCTAACGGCCACATACTTTAATAGAAATCGAACCACGATCATGATATCTGAACCTAGGACAAAAGCCGCAGTGAACAAAAGCCCCAGGGACAAAAGCGCCGCGCACAAAAGCCACAGAGGCTAAAGCCCTAGCTGACAAAAGCTCCAAATCAATTAATTAAAAACCAATAAATGGAATAGCGCGATCGGGCTAATGTACCATCAATACCGGGCTATTTAGATAGGCACTACAAGAAAATTTAGATACGCGTACCATTTAATTATCCAAATAGACCCGTTTGCGCTATTCGACCCTTGCGGTATCCACTGCCTCTTATTTTTATCGTTTATTAAGTATCACTTCGATAAAAAGAAGTGGTTATTAATCAGTAACAAAAAAAAACGGTTGAATAGAGCGATTTGAGCTATTCATCCTTTTGTAGAACTGACGACAGCGCGCTCAGTGGACCATGCACACGTGTGCGCATTGCAACAGTCAACCATACAATTATGACAATTTTGAGATAGAAAATTATGGCAATACTCTAATGATATGGGGTGGACGGCCACAAGTAAAAAGCTGTTTTTATAGCTCCAACAATAACGTCACATTTATACCATCTTTTCCTGTGGTTTTTTATGTTTCCAATGAATATGATGTTTATGTACAATAGAATCAATATTCATCGAGTACCGAATTGGAATAACATAGTTGTTTGAGAACCTAAAGTCGCGTAGAGCTCATTTGACTCAAAACGATATCAACATCACAATTCTCTTCTAGTTAAATGAGTGTATTTTGTTAATATTCATCATTGAACCCCAGCTGACAAAAGCCCCAGATTCAAATATATATATTTAACCACTCTTGTTTGAAATGTACCGTTTAAAATGCTTCATGTAAAATTGTTTACGAGTTTCATGTACCGATACTTAGAAGTGGCAATGTGTGAATAAATGATTTTAATAGTTGGTTATATCTCTGTTGAGTTCAATGTTGGGATAGCCGTGAATTTTCTAAATAGGAAAGATACAAGATATGAACAGAACAATTCTCTTCTAGTTAAATGCTGTTTGTTTATTTAGATATTTATCACCTACATGTAGTATCGTTCGGACATTCAAAGCAATACTCTCCCGAGTCTAAATCCTCGTCCTGCGTACTTCAAGTTAAATCCAATATTGTAGGTTTTGGATTGGAAGAAGAACATTACTTTTATGGAATATGTTTATAGTCCACAATTTTACATTCCCATAAGTAGTATACACTTCGCATGTTCACGCTTATTTGGACGAGTGCGCAGGTGTTTCTGCGCAGGTTTATGGAGGTTTGGGGCGGACATTGGGCGGTATGCGCAGGAGTGTTCTGCGCAAGTATGACGTCACTTCCGGTCTGCGTTAATCGGGCGTGACCTTGGGGCATGTATTCCTCCACGGTAATGCGGTCTGGCGGTGATGCGGTCTGCCTCCGCGGACAGAAAGTAGTCCCAAAACCGTGGGTTTTCGTGAGAATGTTCGGCAATCTTCAGGGGTGACAGGGTCCCCTAGTGGACTGATTGGGTCGAGTGAGGTGTCAAAGTGAAGCGCTCCTCCAGGGCCATTCAGTCATGGGTAGGTGCATGTAAAATTAGGATTTGTCCCGAAAATATAAAAAGTGGAACACGGACTTTACCCCTAAAATAGGGGAAAACTCCTGTCAACCCTGTCCCAAAGGGCTAATATCGGTCCCTGGCTTTACCCCTACAATAGAGGAAAACCCCTATCAAGCGCTCCTCCAGGGCCATTCAATCATGGGTTGGTGTATGTAAAATTAGGATTTGTCCCGAAAATATAAAAAGCGGAACACGGACTTTACCCCTACAATAGGGGAAAACTCCTATCAACCCTATCCCAAAGGGCAAATATGGGTCCCTGGCTTATCGGAGCCTGCTGATAGAGGTAGGGTAGTGTAGTGGGTGTATGTAAATTGAAGATTTGTCGCGAAAATATAAAAAGCGGAACGCGGACTTTACCCCTACAATAGAGGAAAACCCCTATCAACCCTATCCCAAAGGGCTAATATCGGTCCCCGGGCTTATCTGGGCCTGGGTGCATCGGTGGGTGTATGTAAAATGAGGATTTGTCCCCGAAAATATGAAAGCGGAACACGGACTTTACCCCTACAATAGAGGAAAACTCCTATCAACCCTATCCCAAGGGGCTAATATCGGTCCCTGGCTTATCGGTGCCTGCTGAGAGAGGTAGGGTGGGGGAGTGGGTGCATGTAAAATTAGGATTTGTCCCGAAGATATAAAAAGCGGAACACGGAATTTGCCCCTACAATAGGGGAAAACTCCTATCAACCCTATCCCAAAGGATGAGTATCGGTCCCCGGGCTTATCGGGGCCTCCTGAGATAGGCAGGGTGGGTGTATGTAAAAGTTTCTCCAGAAAAAATATAAAAAGCGGAACACGGACTTTACCCCTACAATAGAGGAAAACTCCTATCAACCCTATCCCAAAGTATAGTCACGGGATATTCATTCACATCGACCTTTGACCTCTTGGGTCAATGAGTGTCAGTATGCTCTTTTAGTGCACAAAGGTCAATATGTGCAAGTGTACTACTCTGTATCTGGGGTTAGGATGCGTAGGTGTATGACGTCACTTCCGGTAGGCGTGAATCGGGCGTGACCCTAGCGAACATGTTTAGACCTGTCTGATCTACATCCGGGTACTTTCCTGTGAGTGAGTGAGTGAATGGGATCCGACTGGACTAATGTATCGTCCGCTTTCATCATTTTGCGCATGCGCAGTCTGGCCGAAGTATAGAAAGCAGGCATTTTGGGGATTCGTGGAGGTTTGTTGAGTGATTGAGGGACCATACCTGGTCAAATGGACCGTGTGGGGTATCAGTTTTACATCCGGGTCCTCATCTTACATTTAGGAGTAGTATAGAAAGCAACAATTTTGGGGCCCCGAGCTCCGAGCTCCTGCCTGCCTCATCCCCGATCTCCGAGCTCCCGACTACTCCATCCCCGAGCTCCGAGCTCCCGTCGTTACACCTTAACGCCCGTCGTTATGCCTTAGCGCCCTAGCATAACGCCTTGACGCCATGATATACACAGATGAAAGGAAAACAACAACAACAAGGATCAGAGATGAGAGAACAGCAAAAACAACATGTTTTTTTCATATGGTTTATTCTCCCCTCCAGTACATCATACCCACGCTGGGGGAGCCGCGTTGGGTATGTTCACAATTCAAGAAGACTCTTGTCCAATCAGAGGCCGCCATTTGGCGCTGTATTAGTCATATTCGTTCTTGCCCGTTACTGCGTTAGATGTATTACCGGCTGCTCTTGTCCAATCAGAAGTCGCCGTTTCAGAAACTTTCATCTTTACTCTGTGTGACCCAATCGTCGTCGGGCAGGCCTGGATATTGTTCGGGCAGTATGTCCTGAAAGAGTTGTTTGCGCATCCTGATCGCATTTTCCAGGGCCTCAGTGGGTGGTAGCCCCATATCCTCTTCCAAGTGACGCTTGGTCTTCATGATGGACCTGTGCGTGGGGTCGCCTTTCATTTCAAGCGGTAGTAAGGTATACTGTTCATAGATCGCCATGGCTGTTTTCTTGATGCAGGGGCGCATTTGGGTGTACGACTGTTGTAAGTTATCCTGTCCGGCGTCCTCGATTGCTGCAGCATGAGTATTGATATCTGCTGTCACAATACTATCCCAGAAGGTAGGTTCCGCCTCACTTTCCTGGTATGTAGGCTGACTATCTGAGGTCAAACTCTCCGTATCAGTATATAGACTCTCAGCAATCTCACTTTCCTGGGATGCTGACTATCTGAGGTCAAGCTCTCCGTATCAGACTCTCATCAATCTCTGTATCGGCTTTTTGTGCCTTGGAGTCTTCAATTCCATGTATATTTTTCTCGTGTCACATCATATCGTAACGTCTGTTGAACGTGCGTTGGCACTCAGAGCAAGTATAAGCCATATTGACGGTTGAACGTCGTCTGTGCGTGTTTTGGCAATACACTTGCTTTTATAGACAGTAACGCCCGTCAACGCTTAGCTTAACGCCCTAGTGAACTAGCTCAGAAGCCCTGATTTTCATGGAATTGCCACCAATACATCGAAATGCAGTGACGCCCGTCAACGCCCGTCGATACGCCTTAACGCCGGTCTCAACGCCCGTCAACACCCGTCGTTACGCCTTAACGCCCGTCTCAATGCCTTAACGCCTTATCTTTACGCCTTAACGCCCGTCTCAGCGCCTTAACGAGCGATAAAGGGGGTTTTGGAGGACGATTAACCTTTGAACTCTGAGTGCACTTTCGGTCACGTGACCGAAAGTGACCTTTGACCACGTGACCGGAAGTGACCTTTGACCCTGCGTTGCTCGGAAGTGGTGTCATCGTACGCAGGGGCACACACACACATACCTGGTGCACCCGCACCCCGGTGTACCCTATAGCCCCTAAGGTGCACCAGTTGTGTGTGTGTGTGCGCCTGTGTACGATGACGTCACTTCCGAGCAGCTCTTGCGGGTGCACCAGGTATGTGTGGGTGTGCGCCTGCGTTGCACGTTCGCTACAATGTTGCATTTCCCGCCAGAATTTCTCTGTCGTCTGCTTGGGGTTGTCACGTGCCGAACACCTGGCTCTCCGAATTGTAACATTTTTGCAAGTTCGCTACAATGTTGCGATGATGTCACGGAGATCACCGAAGAGACACGGAGGTGCCCGAAGAGACACGGAGATCCCCGAAGGGGGCGACAGGGGTCCCTAGTGTACCGATTGGGTCGTATGAGGTATCAATGTGAAGCATTCGTGAAGGGGCATCCGATGGGGTGGGTGTGGGGTTGAAATATCGTCATTCTGCGCATGCGCGGTAGACCAAGGGTATGGAAATAGACGTTTTGGGGTCTAGGGGAGCCCCTGGTGGTCCGATGGAGTCCAGTGAGGTATCAATGTGAAACCTATATGAGGGGGCATCCGATGGGCTGGGTGTGGGGTTGGAATGTGGTTATTCTGCGCATGCGCGGTAGACCAAGGGTATGGAAATAGACGTTTTGGGGTCTAGGTGGGTCCCTAATGGACCGATGGGGTCGAGTGAGGTATCAATGTGAAGCCTATGTGAGGGGGCATCCCACTGGGTGGATGTGGGGTCGGAATATCGTCATTCTGCGCATGCGCAATAGAGAAAGGATATGAAAATAGACGTTTTGGGATGTAGGTGAGCTCCTAATGAGCCGATGGAGTTGAGTGAGGTATCAATGTGAAGCCTATGTGAGGGGGCATCCGATTGGACTAGGGTCTCGGCCGTTGTCCACATTCTGCGCATGCGCAGACAGGGAATTCTGGGAAGAGGGTGTGGAAATAGACGTGTTAGGGTTTAGGTGAGCCCCTAATGATCCTATGGTGTCGTATGAGGTCTTATTTTGAAGCTGTCCTGAGGGAGCATCCGTCTGGGCTAGTGTGTCGTTCGTTGTCAATAGTCTGCGCATGCGCAGTCTGGCCGTAGTATAGAAATAGACGTGTTGGGGTTTAGGTAGGCCCCTAATGGTCTGATGGGATCGAGTGAGGTATCAATGTAAACCAGTCGTGAGGGCGTATCCGACGGGGTGGGTGTGACGTGGAACTGACGTCATTCTGCGCATGCGCAGTAGAGAAAATGTATGGAAATAGACATTTTTGGCGCCGACATGGGTCACTATGGGTCCGATGGAGTCGTATGAGGTCTTATGCTGAAGCTCTTGTGAAGCAGCATCCGATTGGACTCAGGGTTCGGCCTTGTTCAAGGGTCTGCGCATGCGCCGTCTGGTCGTAGTATAGAAAGCAGGCATGTTAGGGCATGCGTGGGGGTGTGTTTGACCCACCACTAGGGGTCCATGGTTGGGGTCACTAAAACTACATTCGAACACAGAAGAGTTCCAATGTTCCCCTTAGACGTAGGGTCCGGATGTTCAACATCCGGGGTTTTTTCCGGCCCGGCCCGGCCCGGCCCCACCCCGACCGCAGCGCGCGCGCGCGCGGGTTACTCCGGCCGCAGCGCGCGCGCGCGCATTATCCGGCCGCACGCCTGCGCGGGTGAGTTTCGGATTATCCTAGGCCACTGATGGGCTACTTTCTCCACGGTGTTCGAAGCCAGTTTCAACGAATCCCCACATGTCTGTTATAGCCTTCATGCATTATGCTCATATAGAAAACACACAAGACAGGGGTTTTTTGGGTGAGATCTCATTTTGTTTTTTTATTCAACAACAACAACGTGAGAACAACCACGTGAAAACTGAAGCCCAGAACAGGGGGCTTGTACATTGAAATCGATAACACTTAAGCCCAGAACAGGGGGCTTGAACATTGAAAGAACTTAAGCCCAGAACAGGGGGGCTTGTACATTGAAAGAACTTAAGTCCAGAACGGGGCTTGTACATTGAAATGATGGGCGGCCCAGTCATATACGAGTATATCTCGGTCCTCGGCCTTGGGGTACTCGTCAAACATCTGTACGATGGTAGATAAGGGTCTTCCCCGGCATCGATGGTACAGGTAAAACAAGCAATATTGTCCGCACACGCTACTGGTCAGGCTTTGCAACGTTTGACTGTTCCAACACCACGTCTCTGTGCCTTGATCCATGAAGTCTGTTAAATCGGGATGGAGGGGTGGCAGGCCGTCAGGGTCAAAGTTTTCGCCCTGCTGTTCTGTCAAGTACACGCCCACCCAATGTTCACCGGGCCGATCCATCGGGTCCGTGTTGAGAACGTAAGCAGCAGGATACATACGGTCTAATGGGAACACATCTCGGGCGAACACCCCTTGAAAGACCATACGTGTCTCTGGGTCATTCTCCAGCACGGTGGTTATCTGGTCTGTATACATGTTAGGTGGAGAAGTCACACAGGACGTTGCGCGCTTTGTCCACTTGGATGATGTTGTCCAACTCGGCGTAGCAGATCACATTGACGGTGCTCCGCAGGGCTCGTGCAAAGTGGATTTCCAACCGTAAATTGCCTTGCTTGGCGAGGGCCAGCTGATGGTCGTTCTCTAAGGTGGGGGTCAAATCGAAACAGAACAACGTGTATCCGTTCGCGTTATCCTCCCGACTGATCATATTCCCTTCGTCCTGGTTGATTTGACCGGTGGCTGTAAACAGGCTCTGATAGGCTCGAATGAAATTCGCGGGACCAAAGTTCGGTGTTAAGGCCGTGGCTGGGACCTGTTGTCCATCCACATGCAGGGCCACAAAATTGATGCCGAAATGTTTAAAGTCAAACGGGTTCTCTGGGTAGGCTCCGCTGAAACTGGTATTTTCCACACAGGCCAGGATCAATCGTTTGGGTAGTTCCCCCAGGAACAGGTTTTCTTTGTTGGCGCTCATATTTCCAGCAGACACAGAGAACACTTTGGTTTGCACACGTCGGATAGGATACTGGGCTGGTTTTGTTTCCAAGGCTTTGAGGTGTCCCAATTGAACGGCTGGATTCGGTTTCACTTTTCGGACATACAGGACTGCGTCTTGGATGACAATCTTATAGTCAGCTGCATGCCCGTCTACGTTAGTGGCCATCAAGGCGAAGGTCGGAGGCGCCCGTATCAGTCGGATTTTGATGGGGATCTTGTTCAACAGGTACCGGTCTTGCATGAACATGTCTGCGTGCAGTCGACCCATGAGATCCACCGAGACGCCGTTCGCGGTCAAAGCCTTCCGTTTGTTATATCCCACATTGTCGTTCTCTACGCCCATGTGATGGGCTGTGTCCTGGTAGAATAAAGCGGCTGTCAGTTGAGATTTTTTAGCCTCTCGCCCATGCGACAACAGCGTCTCGATGTAGGCTCGATAGGGGTACATGTTGGTCGAGTCACTGATGAGTTTGTCGCTGAGAAATATATCCACCTGTTGAAACATCGAGTGCAGCCAGAGATTCGTCGGGCCCACCGTTGCTTGGTCGACGATTCTGGAACCATCTCCATTGACGATCTTGGCTTTCACATACAAGTATGTATGGGCTAATCCACATAGGCCGTATCCGCATTACTGATGGTGAACTCGATGGGCCCTGTTTCGTTGATGCTGGAGAGCGGGAGATGCTCCACCCATAATCCTTGTTCGGCACTGGTCTGTGTGGGCGGGACGGTCTACAAATCAAATTCATTGTTGGTGGAGGGGCAGGACTCTGCGTGGATCAAGGACATGTTTAAGAAAGATATCCTGGGTCTTCGATGTGCGTCGTCGCTGGGTCGGTCGTCGACTGGTGCGTGGTCTCGGTGGTGCAGGTCTTTTATTCCCTACGGTGCGTTGTGCTTTGGGCACCAAGACGCCTCCTGCTTCTTTGGCCCGCCGTTTCAAGGATTCTTTGGGTGCCGTACCCCCCAAGACATCACCGGCGACTTGCAGTCCACTGCGTACCGCTTGTTTGCCGATTGCTTTCACCCCACGCGTCACCAAGGGCAGGAACGCTTTGACGATGCTCCCGAGTATGTTCCCCAGTCCATGTCCTCGTTGCATGCGTGCACCACTAAAGACCGGAAGGCCACCGCCGGCCTGTTGGACATAATAGTCCATATAGCTGCGTGCATCGCACTCGTAAGGCACCTTCACGTGCTTGTCGAAAATGAAGTGTCAGCACCACTTTCCCGCGTTCGAATGCCATCGGTCGTCCCGTGTCATCTCTTATATCCACCGTGATAGTGTTGATGTGGGTTTGTCGTACGGGTAGGTAGAGCATGTGGGTGAAACTGTGGGTGACTTGATCTCCATACGTCTTTTTAATGGGCACCACCCGTAACAGAGGTGTGTTGATATCGCCCACGATGTGGTTGTCCACCACGTCCGAGTAGACGTGGAGTCCGTACATACCCGACTTCATATCCATCGGGATCTCGCCTTGGTGGGCGGTGGGACCAGCGAACGTCTGTAGATCGAAACCCAGCATTTGCTGTAGGATTTGCGTTGGCGGTGACGATAAGCTGTGCCTTGTCGTTGTGTGCGTTGTAATCGAAGTCCATGTGATTCTTGAAGGGAAAGGATTTGATGGGTTTTGAAGTATTCGTGACCTCCCGTAGAGCCTTATAATGCAACAGTCTTGACAGCCCACCCATGAACTCCTTGGGAGTATCGTATTGGCCTTCGGGGAGGGTGAGTCGGTTGTCTTTTCCTTCGTGGGTCACCTCGTACCACACTTCATTGGCTCGCACCTTGTACCACGAGTAAGGGTATTGGATATCCACGAGGCCACATTCCCAGCGCCCAGGTAAATGCAACGGTTGCGGTAACTGGGTCACGTACTTGGCCAAGGTGTTGTCAGGAAACACATCCAGCGAACTGTTACTGGGTAGGGTGAGGTAAAACCTGGCGACTGAGCTGTACTGCTGCTGCTGTTGGTTTTAATAGGTGTTCCAGGCCTTGGGCGGTTGTGTCCGGCGTCGTGTTCGTCGCGTTGACTTGCTACGTGTCACGGCTCTGGAGATGTGGGGTGTCCTGATCCTGATCAAGGATGGTTTTTTAAAGGTCTGAAAAGAAGGTGCCCGTTGTGGTGGTGGTGTTTTGGGGGGTGACTCCGGTTCCCATTCGGATTCCCAAGAAGGTAGTTGGCCACTCGGCGATTGCTCGGTTCGCTGCATAAAGGCCCAGCGGTGGGGGTTCCCCACCAATTCCTGTGGTACATGCATGTCTTTCAAGCCTTGAGCGAAGACCTCCCATCCTCGAGGATCCGTGTGCGACCTGCGTTTACGCATCAGGTCATTCACTAAATCCGTCATGTGGGTCCCGGGGATCACCTGATTCTGTACCAGTAGTTCGTCTTTATCATTCCAAGTCATGTTAGGATTCTGTTTCATCCGTTGTAATACCAGGCCAGCTTGTTTCTTGAACGATGCAGGTACACTCTTCAGCACTTCGTCTTCCACCCACTGTGGGGCTGTGGGTGCTACCCCTGGTAATGGTGTCTGTTGGAGCGGTGCTGAGGTCGGCGGTGTATCACGTGGTGGTGGTGGTGGTGGGGTAGAGAGGGTTTTGTATTGATCCATGAACGTCATGTACCGTTGAAGCGTCTCATTGTACCGTTGTACTTTCTCACTGTCGCTTAACCCCGGTCTCTGTAAGATCTGTTGCATCTCTCCATCGAGGGTGTTTATGGTCTTCACCGTAGGTGGGACAGGGTAGGGTGATTGGAGGTTTTGAAGGAACCGTGGTTCGACGAGGACCATTTTTTTCGTGTGGTTCATTGTCGGCCGAAGAGTCCACCCAATACTGGACCCAACACGGAAGCGGCCAACGGTGCTAAGATGGCCCCGAGAAAGCCGCCTTTCTGTAACACCTTTTTCTTTTGTGTTTGAGGGACCGGCTTCTGGACTAGGGTTCGGAGACCTGTCTTATGCTTGCCCAACTTGGTCTTCTGAGCCGGAGTCAGTGGTACGTTGCCTTTTAACAGGTTGTACCCGATCTCGCACAGACAGCGTACAAGGTCAGGGTCCGCACCGCGTACAATGGTTCGGACCAACTCGGGTGGGGCCGTCTTCAATACACGGAGCGTCGGAGCGTGCTTCCGTACTCGCGCAGACATCATGTACAACTAATGCTAGAACCCACAACTCTGCTCTTTTTATCTACTTCAGAGAACAGAGACAAAGTCAACCATGCTGTGGTATTAAATCTTTTTATTATCCCCATCATCAAACACACACACCCCAGCTGGGGGCGCCACTGTGGATGTGATTACATTATTTTTGCATGTGCACGTGGTGGGTCTCTCCGGGAAAGATGCCGGTCCGTAGTCGAAGGTGGTCGGGGGTGGCTTGCTTGAGGTCGAAGAGCATATACCCGTGCTGAGGGGTTGTGGCATCTTTAAATGCTTCCAACGCAAACGGTGTGCGGCCAAAAAAGAGAGCAACAACAACAACAAAGATTATAGCGCCGGAGGATCCCCTGGAAAATCTTCTCCACGTCTCATGGTATAGCTCCGGTGAGGCAGGCTCAGGCTTGTGAGGCAGGCTCAGGTCAAGCAGGCCAATGAATGCAGCATTGCCCTAAACATTCCCACTTTTATACACCTACATAGAAGCACCCGGATGTAGGCGCGGACGTAGGCGAAAGCATCCCAGTACCCGGATGTAGGCGCAGACGTGAGC
Source organism: Hanleya hanleyi (assembly GCA_036873755.1). Taxonomy (NCBI): domain Eukaryota; kingdom Metazoa; phylum Mollusca; class Polyplacophora; order Lepidopleurida; family Hanleyidae; genus Hanleya; species Hanleya hanleyi. The sequence continues at coordinate 28,396 of JAVTVY010016873.1, read as the reverse complement.
GAAATTCTAGTACCCGTCCATTGGTTCTTTTATCGATCGCTCATTGGCTCTTTTTGTCGACCGCTGATTGGTCCAAATGGACCTGCCCATCCTTCCCAGATTAATTTAGAATCCCCTTTTTGGGTTCAAGCTCTGTATATCGATGCCGCAACATTGTTGCCGAACCTTGCCGAAAGAGAGACCTTTTGACCTGGATGTGACCTTTGACCTTTTGACCCGACATTCATCCGCGCACTGCCGGTGATGACGCGCGCGCGCTGCGGCCGGGGCGGGGCCGGGCCGGGCCGGGGCGGGGCCGGGCCGGGCCGGGCCGGGCCGCAAAAACCCCCGGATGTTGAACATCCGGACCCTACGTCTAAGCGGAACATTGGAACTCTTCTGTGTTCGAAGGTAGTTTTAGTGAAACCCGGAAGTGACGTCTGTGCGCAGAACCCACACCACCACCCAACCCCAACCATGGACCCCTAGTGGTGGGTCAAACACACCCCCACGCATCCCCCAACATGCCTGCTTTCTATACTACGACCAGACTGCGCATGCGCAGACCCTTGAACACGGCCGAACCCTGAGTCCAATCGGATGCTGCTTCACAAGAGCTTCAACATAAGACCTCATACGACTCCATCGGACCCATAGTGACCCATGTCGGCGCCAAAATGTCTATTTCCATACACTTTCTCTACTGCGCATGCGCAGAATGACGTCAGTTCCACGTCACACCCACCCCATCGGATACTCCCTCACGACTGCTTTACATTGATACCTCACTCGATCCCATCAGACCATTAGGGGCCTACCTAAATCCCAACACGTCTATTTCTATACTACGGCAGACTGCGCATGCGCAGACTATCGACAACGAACGACACACTAGCCCAGGCGGATGCTTCCTCACGACAGCTTCAAAATAAGATCTCATACGACACCATAGGATCATTAGGGGCTCACCTAAACCCTAACACGTCTATTTCCACACCCTTTTGCCAGAATTCCCTGTCTGCGCATGCGCAGAATGTGGACAACGGCCGAGACCCTAGTCCAATCGGATGCGCCCTCACATAGGCTTCACATTGATACCTCACTCAACTCCATCGGCTCATTAGGGGCTCTCCTAGATCCCAAAACGTCTATTTTCATACCCTTTCTCTATTGCGCATGCGCAGAATGACGATATTCCGACCCCACATCCATCCAGTGGGATGCCCCCTCACATAGGCTTCACATTGATACCTCACTCGACCCCATCGGTCCATTAGGGACCCACCTAGACCCCAAAACGTCTATTTCCATACCCTTGGTCTATCGCGCATGCGCAGAATGACCATATTCCAACCCCACACCCAGCCCATCGGATGCCCCCTCACATAGGCTTCACATTGATACCTCACTCGACCCCATCGGTCCATTAGTGGCTCCCATAGATCCCTAAACGGCTATTTCCATACCCTTGGTCTACCGCGCATGCGCAGAATAACCATATTCCAACCCCACACCCAGCCCATCGGATACCCCCTCACATAGGCTTCACATTGATACCTCAGTGGACTCCATCGGACCACTAGGGGCTCCCCTAGACCCCAAAACGTCTATTTCCATACCATTGGTCTACCGCGCATGCGCAGAATGACGATATTTCAATCCCACACCCACCCCATCGGATGCCCCTTCACGAATGCTTCACATTGATACCTCATACGACCCAATCGGTACACTAGGGACCCCTCTCGCCCCCTTCGGGGATCTCCGTGTCTCTTCAGGCACCTCCGTGTCTCTTCGGTGATCTCCGTGACATCTTCGCAACATTGTAGCGAACGTGCAACAATGTTGCAATTCGGGGAGCCAGGTGTTCGGCACGTGACAACCCCAAGCAGACGACAGCGAAATTCTGGCGGGAAACACCCCATCCGAAGAGACACGGAGGTGGAAAAAACCCACAGACAAGTCAATACATCTCCTATCATGTTCCCACGGACCTCACCGAAAAGACACGGACCTGACCGAAGAGACACGGAGGTGAACGACATTGTGGGGAAAACCCCACAGACAGGTCAGTACATGCTCCCACGGACCTCACCGAAAAGACACGGAGGTGAACGACATTGTGGAAAAAAACCCACAGACAGTTCAGTACATATCCTATCATGTTCACAGGTCACGCGCCATTCACCCAGACCGGAAGTGACGTCATACGGCATGTTCACAGGTCACGCTCCATTCACCCAGACCGGAAGTGACGTCATACGGGACTGGTGGCGCCCCCTGGCGGAAAAAGGGGGAACCAAGAGTTACCTCCCTGGAAAAGTTGAGCCTTCCCGTCCTTTCCCTACTACTGATATTAGCCCTTGGGGATAGGGTTGATAGGAGTTTTCCTCTATTGTAGGGGTAAAGTCCGTGTTCCGCTTTTTACATTTTCGGAGACAAATCCTCATTTTACATGCACCCACCCATGCACCCAGGGCCCGATAAGCCCGGGGACCGATATTAGCCCTTTGGGATAGGGTTGATAGGGGTTTTCCTCTATTGTAGGGGTAAAGTCCGTGTTCCGTTTTTGTTATTTTCGCGACAAATCCTAAATTTACATAGACCCACTCCCCCACCCTACCGCTATCAGCAGGCCCCGATAAGCCAGGGACCGACATTTGCCCTTTGGGATAGGGTTGATAGGATTTTTCCCCTATTGTAGGGGTAAAGTCCGTGTTCCGCTTTTTATATTTTCGGGACAGATCCTAATTTTACATGCACCCATCCATGACTGAATGGCCCTGGAAGAGCGCAATGTTGCATTTCCCGCCAGAATTTCTCTGTCGTCTGCTTGGGGTTGTCACGTGCCGAACACCTGGCTCTCCGAATTGCAACATTTTTGCAAGTTCGCTACAATGTTGCGATGATGTCACGGAGATCACCGAAGAGACACGGAGGTGCCCGAAGAGACACGGAGATCCCCGAAGGGGGCGACAGGGGTCCCTAGTGTACCGATTGGGTCGTATGAGGTATCAATGTGAAGCATTCGTGAAGGGGCATCCGATGGGGTGGGTGTGGGGTTGAAATATCGTCATTCTGCGCATGCGCGGTAGACCAAGGGTATGGAAATAGACGTTTTGGGGTCTAGGGGAGCCCCTGGTGGTCCGATGGAGTCCAGTGAGGTATCAATGTGAAACCTATATGAGGGGGCATCCGATGGGCTGGGTGTGGGGTTGGAATGTGGTTATTCTGCGCATGCGCGGTAGACCAAGGGTATGGAAATAGACGTTTTGGGGTCTAGGTGGGTCCCTAATGGACCGATGGGGTCGAGTGAGGTATCAATGTGAAGCCTATGTGAGGGGGCATCCCACTGGGTGGATGTGGGGTCGGAATATCGTCATTCTGCGCATGCGCAATAGAGAAAGGATATGAAAATAGACGTTTTGGGATGTAGGTGAGCTCCTAATGAGCCGATGGAGTTGAGTGAGGTATCAATGTGAAGCCTATGTGAGGGGGCATCCGATTGGACTAGGGTCTCGGCCGTTGTCCACATTCTGCGCATGCGCAGACAGGGAATTCTGGGAAGAGGGTGTGGAAATAGACGTGTTAGGGTTTAGGTGAGCCCCTAATGATCCTATGGTGTCGTATGAGGTCTTATTTTGAAGCTGTCCTGAGGGAGCATCCGTCTGGGCTAGTGTGTCGTTCGTTGTCAATAGTCTGCGCATGCGCAGTCTGGCCGTAGTATAGAAATAGACGTGTTGGGGTTTAGGTAGGCCCCTAATGGTCTGATGGGATCGAGTGAGGTATCAATGTAAACCAGTCGTGAGGGCGTATCCGACGGGGTGGGTGTGACGTGGAACTGACGTCATTCTGCGCATGCGCAGTAGAGAAAATGTATGGAAATAGACATTTTTGGCGCCGACATGGGTCACTATGGGTCCGATGGAGTCGTATGAGGTCTTATGCTGAAGCTCTTGTGAAGCAGCATCCGATTGGACTCAGGGTTCGGCCTTGTTCAAGGGTCTGCGCATGCGCCGTCTGGTCGTAGTATAGAAAGCAGGCATGTTAGGGCATGCGTGGGGGTGTGTTTGACCCACCACTAGGGGTCCATGGTTGGGGTCACTAAAACTACATTCGAACACAGAAGAGTTCCAATGTTCCCCTTAGACGTAGGGTCCGGATGTTCAACATCCGGGGTTTTTTCCGGCCCGGCCCGGCCCGGCCCCACCCCGACCGCAGCGCGCGCGCGCGCGGGTTACTCCGGCCGCAGCGCGCGCGCGCGCATTATCCGGCCGCACGCCTGCGCGGGTGAGTTTCGGATTATCCTAGGCCACTGATGGGCTACTTTCTCCACGGTGTTCGAAGCCAGTTTCAACGAATCCCCACATGTCTGTTATAGCCTTCATGCATTATGCTCATATAGAAAACACACAAGACAGGGGTTTTTTGGGTGAGATCTCATTTTGTTTTTTTATTCAACAACAACAACGTGAGAACAACCACGTGAAAACTGAAGCCCAGAACAGGGGGCTTGTACATTGAAATCGATAACACTTAAGCCCAGAACAGGGGGCTTGAACATTGAAAGAACTTAAGCCCAGAACAGGGGGGCTTGTACATTGAAAGAACTTAAGTCCAGAACGGGGCTTGTACATTGAAATGATGGGCGGCCCAGTCATATACGAGTACATCGCGGTCCTCGGCCTTGGGGTACTCGTCAAACATCTGTACGATGGTAGATAAGGGTCTTCCCCGGCATCGATGGTACAGGTAAAACAAGCAATATTGTCCGCACACGCTACTGGTCAGGCTTTGCAACGTTTGACTGTTCCAACACCACGTCTCTGTGCCTTGATCCATGAAGTCTGTTAAATCGGGATGGAGGGGTGGCAGGCCGTCAGGGTCAAAGTTTTCGCCCTGCTGTTCTGTCAAGTACACGCCCACCCAATGTTCACCGGGCCGATCCATCGGGTCCGTGTTGAGAACGTAAGCAGCAGGATACATACGGTCTAATGGGAACACATCTCGGGCGAACACCCCTTGAAAGACCATACGTGTCTCTGGGTCATTCTCCAGCACGGTGGTTATCTGGTCTGTATACATGTTAGGTGGAGAAGTCACACAGGACGTTGCGCGCTTTGTCCACTTGGATGATGTTGTCCAACTCGGCGTAGCAGATCACATTGACGGTGCTCCGCAGGGCTCGTGCAAAGTGGATTTCCAACCGTAAATTGCCTTGCTTGGCGAGGGCCAGCTGATGGTCGTTCTCTAAGGTGGGGGTCAAATCGAAACAGAACAACGTGTATCCGTTCGCGTTATCCTCCCGACTGATCATATTCCCTTCGTCCTGGTTGATTTGACCGGTGGCTGTAAACAGGCTCTGATAGGCTCGAATGAAATTCGCGGGACCAAAGTTCGGTGTTAAGGCCGTGGCTGGGACCTGTTGTCCATCCACATGCAGGGCCACAAAATTGATGCCGAAATGTTTAAAGTCAAACGGGTTCTCTGGGTAGGCTCCGCTGAAACTGGTATTTTCCACACAGGCCAGGATCAATCGCTTGGGTAGTTCCCCCAGGAACAGGTTTTCTTTGTTGGCGCTCATATTTCCAGCAGACACAGAGAACACTTTGGTTTGCACACGTCGGATAGGATACTGGGCTGGTTTTGTTTCCAAGGCTTTGAGGTGTCCCAATTGAACGGCTGGATTCGGTTTCACTTTTCGGACATACAGGACTGCGTCTTGGATGACAATCTTATAGTCAGCTGCATGCCCGTCTACGTTAGTGGCCATCAAGGCGAAGGTCGGAGGCGCCCGTATCAGTCGGATTTTGATGGGGATCTTGTTCAACAGGTACCGGTCTTGCATGAACATGTCTGCGTGCAGTCGACCCATGAGATCCACCGAGACGCCGTTCGCGGTCAAAGCCTTCCGTTTGTTATATCCCACATTGTCGTTCTCTACGCCCATGTGATGGGCTGTGTCCTGGTAGAATAAGGCGGCTGTCAGTTGAGATTTTTTAGCCTCTCGCCCATGCGACAACAGCGTCTCGATGTAGGCTCGATAGGGGTACGTGTTGGTCGAGTCACTGATGAGTTTGTCGCTGAGAAATATATCCACCTGTTGAAACATCGAGTGCAGCCAGAGATTCGTCGGGCCCACCGTTGCTTGGTCGACGATTCTGGAGCCATCTCCATTGACGATCTTGGCTTTCACATACAAGTATGTATGGCTAAATCCACATAGGCCGTATCCGCATTACTGATGGTGAACTCGATGGGCCCTGTTTCGTTGATGCTGGAGAGCGGGAGATGCTCCACCCATAATCCTTGTTCGGCACTGGTCTGTGTGGGCAGGACGGTCCACAAATCAAATTCACTGTTGGTGGAGGGGCAGGTCTCTGCGTGGATCAAGGACATGTTTTAAGAAAAGATATCCTGGGTCTTCGATGTGCGTCGTCGCTGGGTCGGTCGTCGACTGGTGCGTGGTCTCGGTGGTGCAGGTCTTTTATTCCCTACGGTGCGTTGTGCTTTGGGCACCAAGACGCCTCCTGCTTCTTTGGCCCGCCGTTTCAAGGCTTCTTTGGGTGCCGTATCCCCCAAGACATCACCGGCGACTTGCAGTCCACTGCGTACCGCTTGTTTGCCGATTGCTTTCACCCCACGCGTCACCAAGGGCAGGAACGTTTTGACGATGCTCCCGAGTATGTTCCCCAGTCCATGTCCTCGTTGCATGCGTGCACCACTAAAGGCCGGAAGGCCACCGCCGGCCTGTTGGACATAATAGTGCATATAGCTGCGTGCATCGCACTCGTAAGGCACCTTCATTATACAAAGTGGGGAGCACGTGCTTGTCGAAAATGAAGTGTCAGCACCACTTTCCCGCGTTCGAATGCCACCGGTCGTCCCGTGTCATCTCTTATATCCACCGTGATCGTGTTGATGTCGGTTTGTCGTACGGGTAGGTAGAGCATGTGGGTGAAACTGTGGGTGACTTGATCTCCATACGTCTTTTTAATGGGCACCACCCGTAACAGAGGTGTGTTGATATCGCCCACGATGTGGTTGTCCACCACATCCGAGTAGACGTGGAGTCCGTACATACCCAACTTCATATCCATCGGGATCTCGCCTTGGTGGGCGGTGGGACCAGCGAACGTCTGTAGATCGAAACCCAGAATTTGCTGTAGGATAGGACTCAGTACGACACTCGCGTTGGCGGTGACGATAAGCTGTGCCTTGTCGTGGTGTGCGTTGTAATCGAAGTCCATGTGATTCTTGAAGGGAAAGGATTTGATGGGTTTTGAAGTATTCGACCTTCCGTAGAGCCTTATAATGCAACAGTCTTGACAGCCCACCCATGAACTCCTTGGGAGTATCGTATTGGCCTTCGGGGAGGGTGAGTCGGTTGTCTTTTCCTTCGTGGGTCACCTCGTACCACACTTCATTGGCTCGCACCTTGTACCACGAGTAAGGGTATTGGATATCCACGAGGCCACATTCCCAGCGCCCAGGTAAATGCAACGGTTGCGGTAACTGGGTCACGTACTTGGCCAAGGTGTTGTCAGGAAACACATCCAGCGAACTGTTACTGGGTAGGGTGAGGTAAAACTGGCGACTGAGCTGTACTGCTGCTGCTGTTGGTTTTAATAGGTGTTCCAGGCCTTGGGCGGTTGTGTCCGGCGTCGTGTTCGTCGCGTTGACTTGCTACGTGTCACGGCTCTGGAGATGTGGGGTGTCCTGATCAAGGATGGTTTTTTAAAGGTCTGAAAAGAAGGTGCCCGTTGTGGTGGTGGTGTTTTGGGGGGTGACTCCGGTTCCCATTCGGATTCCCAAGAAGGTAGTTGGCCACTCGGCGATTGCTCGGTTCGCTGCATAAAGGCCCAGCGGTGGGGGTTCCCCACCAATTCCTGTGGTACATGCATGTCTTTCAAGCCTTGAGCGAAGACCTCCCATCCTCGAGGATCCGTGTGCGACCTGCGTTTACGCATCAGGTCATTCACTAAATCCGTCATGTGGGTCCCGGGGATCACCTGATTCTGTACCAGTAGTTCGCCTTTATCATTCCAAGTCATGTTAGGATTCTGTTTCATCCGTTGTAATACCAGGCCAGCTTGTTTCTTGAACGATGCAGGTACACTCTTCAGCACTTCGTCTTCCACCCACTGTGGGGCTGTGGGTGGTACCCCTGGTAATGGCGGCTGTTGGAGCGGTGCTGAGGTCGGCGGTGTGTCGCGTGGTGGTGGTGGTGGTGGGGTAGAGAGGGTTTTGTATTGGTCCATGAACGTCATGTACCGTTGAAGCGTCTCATTGTACCGTTGTACTTTCTCACTGTCGCTTAACCCCGGTCTCTGTAAGATCTGTTGCATCTCTCCATCGAGGGTGGTTATGGTCTTCACCGTAGGTGGGACAGGGTAGGGCGATTGGAGGTTTTGAAGGAACCGTGGTTCGACGAGGACCATTTTTTTCGTGTGGTTCATTGTCGGCCGAAGAGTCCACCCAATACTGGACCCAACACGGAAGCGGCCAACGGTGCTAAGATGGCCCCGAGAAAGCCGCCTTTCTGTAACACCTTTTTCTTTTGTGTTTGAGGGACCGGCTTCTGGACTAGGGTTCGGAGACCTGTCTTATGCTTGCCCAACTTGGTCTTCTGAGCCGGAGTCAGTGGTACGTTGCCTTTTAACAGGTTGTACCCGATCTCGCACAGACAGCGTACAAGGTCAGGGTCCGCACCGCGTACAATGGTTCGGATCAACTCGGGTGGGGCTGTCTTCAATACACGGAGCGTCGGAGCGTGCTTCCGTACTCGCGCAGACATCATGTACAACTAATGCTAGAACCCACAACTCTGCTCTTTTTATCTACTTCAGAGAACAGAGACAAAGTCAACCATGCTGTGGTATTAAATCTTTTTATTATCCCCATCATCAAACACACACACCCCAGCTGGGGGCGCCACTGTGGATGTGATTACATTATTTTTGCATGTGCACGTGGTGGGTCTCTCCGGGAAAGATGCCGGTCCGTAGTCGAAGGTGGTCGGGGGTGGCTTGCTTGAGGTCGAAGAGCATATACCCGTGCTGAGGGGTTGTGGCATCTTTAAATGCTTCCAACGCAAACGGTGTGCGGCCAAAAAAGAGAGCAACAACAACAACAAAGATTATAGCGCCGGAGGATCCCCTGGAAAATCTTCTCCACGTCTCATGGTATAGCTCCGGTGAGGCAGGCTCAGGCTTGTGAGGCAGGCTCAGGTCAAGCAGGCCAATGAATGCAGCATTGCCCTAAACATTCCCACTTTTATACACCTACATAGAAGCACCCGGATGTAGGCGCGGACGTAGGCGAAAGCATCCCAGTACCCGGATGTAGGCGCAGACGTGAGCGAAATTCTAGTACCCGTCCATTGGTTCTTTTATCGATCGCTCATTGGCTCTTTTTGTCGACCGCTGATTGGTCCAAATGGACCTGCCCATCCTTCCCAGATTAATTTAGAATCCCCTTTTTGGGTTCAAGCTCTGTATATCGATGCCGCAACATTGTTGCCGAACCTTGCCGAAAGAGAGACCTTTTGACCTGGATGTGACCTTTGACCTTTTGACCCGACATTCATCCGCGCACTGCCGGTGATGACGCGCGCGCGCTGCGGCCGGGGCGGGGCCGGGCCGGGCCGGGGCGGGGCCGGGCCGGGCCGGGCCGGGCCGCAAAAACCCCCGGATGTTGAACATCCGGACCCTACGTCTAAGCGGAACATTGGAACTCTTCTGTGTTCGAAGGTAGTTTTAGTGAAACCCGGAAGTGACGTCTGTGCGCAGAACCCACACCACCACCCAACCCCAACCATGGACCCCTAGTGGTGGGTCAAACACACCCCCACGCATCCCCCAACATGCCTGCTTTCTATACTACGACCAGACTGCGCATGCGCAGACCCTTGAACACGGCCGAACCCTGAGTCCAATCGGATGCTGCTTCACAAGAGCTTCAACATAAGACCTCATACGACTCCATCGGACCCATAGTGACCCATGTCGGCGCCAAAAATGTCTATTTCCATACACTTTCTCTACTGCGCATGCGCAGAATGACGTCAGTTCCACGTCACACCCACCCCATCGGATACTCCCTCACGACTGCTTTACATTGATACCTCACTCGATCCCATCAGACCATTAGGGGCCTACCTAAATCCCAACACGTCTATTTCTATACTACGGCAGACTGCGCATGCGCAGACTATCGACAACGAACGACACACTAGCCCAGGCGGATGCTTCCTCACGACAGCTTCAAAATAAGATCTCATACGACACCATAGGATCATTAGGGGCTCACCTAAACCCTAACACGTCTATTTCCACACCCTTTTGCCAGAATTCCCTGTCTGCGCATGCGCAGAATGTGGACAACGGCCGAGACCCTAGTCCAATCGGATGCGCCCTCACATAGGCTTCACATTGATACCTCACTCAACTCCATCGGCTCATTAGGGGCTCACCTAGATCCCAAAACGTCTATTTTCATACCCTTTCTCTATTGCGCATGCGCAGAATGACGATATTCCGACCCCACATCCATCCAGTGGGATGCCCCCTCACATAGGCTTCACATTGATACCTCACTCGACCCCATCGGTCCATTAGGGACCCACCTAGACCCCAAAACGTCTATTTCCATACCCTTGGTCTATCGCGCATGCGCAGAATGACCATATTCCAACCCCACACCCAGCCCATCGGATGCCCCCTCACATAGGCTTCACATTGATACCTCACTCGACCCCATCGGTCCATTAGTGGCTCCCATAGATCCCTAAACGGCTATTTCCATACCCTTGGTCTACCGCGCATGCGCAGAATAACCATATTCCAACCCCACACCCAGCCCATCGGATACCCCCTCACATAGGCTTCACATTGATACCTCAGTGGACTCCATCGGACCACTAGGGGCTCCCCTAGACCCCAAAACGTCTATTTCCATACCATTGGTCTACCGCGCATGCGCAGAATGACGATATTTCAATCCCACACCCACCCCATCGGATGCCCCTTCACGAATGCTTCACATTGATACCTCATACGACCCAATCGGTACACTAGGGACCCCTCTCGCCCCCTTCGGGGATCTCCGTGTCTCTTCGGGCACCTCCGTGTCTCTTCGGTGATCTCCGTGACATCTTCGCAACATTGTAGCGAACGTGCAACAATGTTGCAATTCGGGGAGCCAGGTGTTCGGCACGTGACAACCCCAAGCAGACGACAGCGAAATTCTGGCGGGAAACACCCCATCCGAAGAGACACGGAGGTGGAAAAAACCCACAGACAAGTCAATACATCTCCTATCATGTTCCCACGGACCTCACCGAAAAGACACGGACCTGACCGAAGAGACACGGAGGTGAACGACATTGTGGGGAAAACCCCACAGACAGGTCAGTACATGCTCCCACGGACCTCACCGAAAAGACACGGAGGTGAACGACATTGTGGAAAAAAACCCACAGACAGTTCAGTACATATCCTATCATGTTCACAGGTCACGCGCCATTCACCCAGACCGGAAGTGACGTCATACGGCATGTTCACAGGTCACGCTCCATTCACCCAGACCGGAAGTGACGTCATACGGGACTGGTGGCGCCCCCTGGCGGAAAAAGGGGGAACCAAGAGTTACCTCCCTGGAAAAGTTGAGCCTTCCCGTCCTTTCCCTACTACTGATATTAGCCCTTGGGGATAGGGTTGATAGGAGTTTTCCTCTATTGTAGGGGTAAAGTCCGTGTTCCGCTTTTTACATTTTCGGAGACAAATCCTCATTTTACATGCACCCACCCATGCACCCAGGGCCCGATAAGCCCGGGGACCGATATTAGCCCTTTGGGATAGGGTTGATAGGGGTTTTCCTCTATTGTAGGGGTAAAGTCCGTGTTCCGTTTTTGTTATTTTCGTGACAAATCCTAAATTTACATAGACCCACTCCCCCACCCTACCGCTATCAGCAGGTCCCGATAAGCCAGGGACCGACATTTGCCCTTTGGGATAGGGTTGATAGGATTTTTCCCCTATTGTAGGGGTAAAGTCCGTGTTCCGCTTTTTATGTTTTCGGGACAGATCCTAATTTTACATGCACCCATCCATGACTGAATGGCCCTGGAAGAGCGCTTCACTTTGACACCTCACTCGATCCAATCAGTCCACTAGGGGACCCTGTCGCCCCTGAAGATTGCCGAACATTTTCACGAAAACCCACGGGTTTGGGACTACTTTCTGTCCGCGGAGGCAGACCGCATCACCGCCTGACCGCATCACCGCGGATGAATACATGCCCCAAGGTCACGCCCAATTCACGCAGACCGGAAGTGACGTCATACTTGCGCAGAACACTCTTGCGTATACCGCCCCATGTCCGCCCCGAACCTCCACAAACCTGCGCAGAAACACCTGCGCACTCGTCCAAATAAGCGTGAATATACGGAGTGTATACTACTCCCATATGGTGAAACGTTCATATAGTTTCATTACATTCATCTTGGAAATATATATGAACGTAATTCCCCCACGCTATACAACAGATGTCATCTCTTCTTTACAATAGGAATCTGCTTTGAATTTTCATTAGTCCATTGTAACATCTAATAACATGGCGAGATCAAATATGAAATGGTCACCTCTTGCATACATGTTCTGAAATAATGAAAAGACATTTGCTTGTGATATTAATGTGATTTATAAAATTTAGTTGAAAATATCAGTCACAGACGTTTACAGCACCGAACCATAGTTCCCAGAATTTGTTAATTTTTTACATGTTTTTTTTGGTATTGAAATACATATTTCGATTGCAAATAGATATGTATAATGATGATTGAAGCGGTGGAAAAGGGGGTGATAAAAACATACTTATCAAGACGCTTTGAAAAGTTGTCACAAATGAATGTATCGATACTGATGGGTTGAAGATGAAATGTGGTGGAACAGTTTTAATGAAAACGTTAATTTGTTTTTAACATCTGTTGACCATTTATTTCTCTGATATATCCAACTCGGAAATAGATTGTTAACACAGAATTTGACATGACAAACCATTATTGTTTGATCTAGTTCAAGTAGAAAGATATAATGGTCTATATGAAATATTGTTTTTCAAACTCATTACGCGCATGATGTCAATTAAATGCCCGCATTATTGGGTAAGGTAAGTATCTGTCATGTCATAGAGATAATTTATGAATATTGATATCCTGTGATGAAATATATATTCAATGGTACATTTGTTTCTGCTGTAGTCATCATTTTCCAACAGATGACTAGATAGAGCTATTACATCATTACATATTTCACTCTGAAATATTTGTATCTGTTATCGATCAAGCCGATGCTAAGAACCATGTGGGCATGTCATTCAACATATGGATATATGATGGAAATTTAATTGCTCCCTGGCCAAATCTGCTCTCTGATAAACAACTTGAAGATATAGTCTGGTGTACAAAATCTCATCTCATGCTCACCTCATGTTCATTTCTTGGCCACCGTACTTGGATGATAATCGTAGACTGGGTTGTTAAAGATTGAATAAGCACCTCTCTGTATTACCGAAGTAAAACATCGCCAGTTGGAAATTATACGAACGCAGCGTTGATTGTGTAAACTCTCGAGGGCTAATTCGCGTTGCTTTTGTTTAATCTGCTGTTCAGATATACAATAAGTATAAGCTTAAACTTTTTCCAGGGAGTACGATCAGAAGCTATCGGAGGAATAGCGTCCAAACTATTTTTTTTCAATATGAGAACCTCTAACTTATCTCTATCCCTCGTCAAATATTCACTTATGAGATGACATGAAAAACGAATTATCCAGGTAGGGACCTATATTGGGGAAAAACATGCTGACGGTCGCATTTGTATTCATCATGTCAATACTAATGTCAAAACAAGTTCGGATCGGAACTGACGAGAGTAGGCCGAAACTGACACCTCTCCTTAAGAAATGTAATCTCCTATTCCCCAAGTTAAGTTACCGATCAGCGATACGGATTTGATGTGTTGGGAACAATTAACAATTAACGTTCGTTTACCAAACAATTAACGTTCATTTGACAGACGATTAACGTTCGCTTACCTAACGAACAACGTACAGTCAAACGAACATCAGACAGCCAAACGATTAACGTACAGTCGAACGAACATCAGACAGTCAAACGATTAACGTACACAACGATTAACGTAAAGTCAAATGAACAGTCAAATGAACATCAGTCAACAGAGAGCGCCACCGTCACAGTGAGGGGAGATAATTTGAATGGTCGTCTCTAGTCGTCAAGGGAGAGTGGGGGTCAACAGGTCCCCATCTACGAGCAGAACGTCCACGAGCAGAACGTCCATCACCAGGACGGTTTGGGGCTATATAAAAGTGCGGATTCCCATGGCCAAATCGGGTACAGATTGCGGACCTCTATTTCTAACGGCCACAGACTTCAATAGAAATCGAACCACGATCATGATATCTAAACCTAGGACAAAAGCCGCAGCGAACAGAAGCCCGAGGGACAAAAGCGCCGCGTACAAAAGCCACAGAGGCTAAAGCCCTAGCTGACAAAAGCCCCAAACCAATTAATTAAAAACCAATAAATGGAATAGCGCGATCGGGCTGATGTACCATAAATACCGGGCTATTTAGATAGACACTACAACAAAATTTAGATACGCGTACCATTTAATTATACAAATAGACCCGTTTGCGCTATTCGACCCTTACGGTATCCACTGCCTCTTATTTTTATCGTTTATTAAGTATCACTTCGACAAAAAAAAAATAGAAACACGAAGCGGTTATAGTAGTATATAGCCGTGATTACAGCGCGTATTGACCTCTCGACCTCGGCCAAACCACTTTTAGTCGGTAGGGGTCAAAGGTCAATGAGTGCACTTGAGAATACAGCGAAGAGATAAGGCCTTATTGACCTTTGACCAACCTTGCACCCCTACCGACTAAAAGTGGTTTGGCCGAGGTCGAGAGGTCAATTAGGTGATTCCTCCGCGGTGATGCGGTTTGGCGGTGATGCGGTCTGCCTCCGCGGACAGAAAGTAGTCCCAAGTATATAGAGGGCTGAGGGTATGTCTGACTGTATGGAATGCATGTATTGACTTGTGTCTTGGTTTTTTCCATCACGGGGAGTGCGCAGGTGTATGACGTCACTTCCGGTCTGCGTGAATCGGGCGTGACCTTGGTATGACTGTATGGAATGTACTGACTTGGTTCTGGGTTTTTTCCATCGTGCGACGGTCACGTGATTAGGAGTGCATGTACGGATTTGTATGCCGTCCATTCATTTGAGTCGGGGACTTGGGGTCCCTCAAGCTCTACCAGGCATCCATTACGTTCTGCTTCGCGCCTCTCCATGTAGCGCTGTAAGGGTCTCACGGACTTTACCGGAGTTGACCCAAGGTCATCTGTTGCCACAGTAAACGAACATGACGACCGTCTAACTGGGCGAATTGATATCAGTCGCTTCTCACCGATATATATTTCCGCAACATATAGTTCTACGGTAATCTGTCAAAAAGCTGCCATCAAACTGTGTGAAACTGGCGTTTTGGCATACACTGAATAACTGTTTAGTGTATTTCGAGATAAATATACATTTTGTGATCAGTAAAACAGTCAGATAGAACAGTTCTTGATTTTACAAGAATCCTGTAAAAAATGGCGAGACCCCTACAGGGGTAAATGCAGCGTAGAGCAAAGCACCCTGGGAGAGGATTGGGGTCCCTACGGAAGGATTTGCAAGTCATAGGTGGGTGTGTGTAAAATTAGGATTTGTCTCGAAAATATAAAAAAGCGGAACACGGACTTTACCCCTACAATAGAGGAAAACTCCTATCAACCCTATCCCAAAGGGCAAATATCGGTCCCTGGCTTATCGGGGCCTGCTGAGAGGGCATTCTCAAAGAGAGCCGTGTCTACCCGCGGGAGACCAAAGCGACTCTCATGTAAACTGGTGACATTTTAAATCTCCAATCTCAAAGCGAGGCAGCATGACATCGCTCGCTCGACCGGGACTATTCATTCTCAAAGAGAGCCCTGTCTACCCGCGAACTACTTCCTGTATTAGATAACTCGCTTTCACGGCCAAGTATACATACCGACAATAATTTGTTCGCGATTGATATGCTCCGAAACGGAAAGAGTCATTTCCCAATTATATAGCCCACGTTATGTTTAGCAATTCGCTTCTAACTCGGCGGAGTCAGCAGGTCTATGACAAGCCGGATACAGACGAAAAATCATACGCCGCCTACTCACCCCCCAAATTTTGGGGGGATGGCTCCCATTTACGCGTGAGACTCTTTCTCGCAGTAGGGAGTCTCGCGAGACGAGAATGCTGAGAGGGTGGGGGAGTGGGTGTATGTAAATTTAGGATTTGTCCCGAAACTATAAAAAGCGGAACACGGACTTTACCCCTACAATAGAGGAAAATTCCTATTAACCCTATCCCAAAGGGCAAATATCGGTCCCTGGCTTATCGGGGCCTGCTGAGAGAGTGGGGGAGTGGGTGTATGTAAAATTAGGATTTGTCCCGAAACTATAAAAAGCGGAACACGGACTTTACCCCTACAATAGAGGAAAACCTCTATCAACCCTATCCCAAAGGGCTAATATCGGTTCCCGGGCTTATCGGAGTCTGGGTGCATGGGTGGGTGCATGTAAAATTAGGATTTTTCTCGAAAATATAAAAAGCGGAACACGGACTTTACCCCTACAATAGAGGTAAACCCCTATCAATCCTATTCCAAAGGGCTAATATCGGTCCCCGGGCTTATCGTGTTCTGCCTGGAGTGGGTGTATGTAAATTTACGATTTGTCCCGAAAATATAAAAAACGGAACACGGACTTTACCCCTAAAATAGGGGAAAACCTCTATCAACCCTATCCAAAAGGGCTAATATCGGTCCCCGGGATTATCGGGACCTGCCTATCAAGTCAATCGGGTGGGTGTATGTAAATTTAGGATTTGTCCCGAAACTATAAAAAGCGGAACACGGACTTTACCCTACAATAGGGGGAAACTCCTATCAACCTTGTCCCAAAGGGGTAATATCGGTCCCTGGCTTATCGGGGCCTGCCTATCAAGTCATGGGTGTGTGTATATAAATTTCCTCCGGAAAAAAAGCCGAACCCGGACTTTACAATAGGGGCCTGTATTATACAATATACGGGAAAATGCCTGTATGGGATATGGGGGGTGGTCAATTTTTTGGGGGGGTTTTACTATGGGTTGTTTGGTCTTTGATCTCGTTTTTCTCGTCTCGCCACGAAAAACACAATGGGGGGGGTCCCGGAGCTGAGCGGTGAAATTTTGGGAAAAGTACCGGGTAGGTCTGGATATGGGCCCATACTAATTATGGGGGTATAGGTCCATCCTGGGAAATTCACACACGTTCATTGTGATATGGGTTGTTTGGTCTTGTTTTTCACGTCTCGTCATTTAGAACATGATGGGAAGGGTCTCGAAGCGAAACGGTGAAATTTTTGGAAAAAGTACCGGGTAGGTCTGTATATAGGTCCATACTGGCTATGGGAGATAGGTCCATACTGGGTGGACGGTTTGGGGTGTAGGTGAGCCCCTAATGGTCCTATGGTGTCGTGTGAGGTCTTATTTTGAAGCTCTCGTGGAGGAGCACCCGACTGGACTAATGGTTCGTCCGTTTTCAATATTCTGCGCATGCGCAGTCTGGCCACTATGGATCCAAATGGTCGTGGGAGGTGTCAAAGTGAAGCTTTTGTAGAGCAGAGTCAGAATGGCGTGTTGTTTAGTGCAAGTCTCGTCAATTTGAGGGATATCCACAGCATCTGTGACGTCATTGGTGACGTTATCAGTACGAGTAGTAGCGAAAGTGGGCATTTTGGGGCAGTGAAGGATGGTATTTGGTGTAGCGATGGACCATCCTTGGTCCGAATGCGTTTTGGGAGGTGTCATGTTGTAGCTCTCGGGGTGGGGACCCCGATTTGAGGGGTATCCACAGCATCTGTGACGTCATTGGTGACGTCATCAGTACGAGTAATAGCGAAAGTGGGCATTTTGGGGCAGTGAATGATGGTATTTGGTGTAGAGATGGACCGTCCTTGGTCCCAATGCGTCGTGGGAGGTGTCATGTTGTAGCTCTCGGGTTGTAGACCCCGATTTGAGGGATGTCCACAGCATCTGTGACGTCATTGGGGACGTCGTCAGTAGGAGTAATAGTCAAAGTGGACATTTTGAGGGTGTGAAGGAAGGTGTTTGGTGTAGAGATGGACCAGCCGCGGTGCGAATGCGTCGTGTGAGGTGTCATCTTGTAACAGCGCCCGCCAACGCCAAGCTTAATGCTTCAACGCCCTGTTGAAATAGCTCAGAAGCTCTGATTTTCTCGATATTCCTTGGAATTGTCACTAATTCTTCAAAATGCAGTGACGCCCGTCAACGCCCTTCGTTACGCCTTGACACTCTAACATAACGCCTTGACGCCATGATATAGATCGGAGAGAGAACAACAACAACGACAAGGATAAGACATGAGAGAACAACAACAACAAGAAGTTTTTTTTCATATAGTTTATTCTCCCCAATGTTACATCATACCCACGCTGGGGGAGTAGCGTTGGGTATGTTTACAACTCAAGAAGACTCTTGTCCAATTAGAGGGTACCATTTGCATCTGTCATATTCGTTCCTGTCCGTTAGAAGTATTCTTGTCCAATCAGAAGACTCCATTTCAGAAAGTTCCATCTTCGGCCATGTTCGCTCTGAACCGTTTGTTCTAATCATCGTCGGGCAGGTCAGGATACCGTTGAGGTAACATATCCGCAGATAGTTGTTTGCGCATACTGAGTATCTATCAGTGCATGGGTGAATACATTCATCCGATGGGAAGATTCCCTAATTTGGTCACGAAAAACGTGACATTGGTGACCCTCTCCACTATCCACTTGGTGTTGGGGCGCTGTCCATAGGTCCATCTCAAGGGATCAAATTTGTCCACTTGGTCCAGCACGGGCTGTAGCGACGCCCAGTTAATGATGGTAAACGGTTGGTCAAATACCCGGAAGTTACTGCTCGGGTAAAAGTATCGGACTTGGCCTGTCTCCTTATGCTGCAGTACATAACCAAACGCCAGATTCAATTTGAAGGACGTAGCTTGGCCATTGGAGGTGGCTTCCACGTAGCTGCATAGACGGGCGAGGTTGGTCAGTCGGAAATTGTAGATATTTTGAATAGGGCGATGACGGTGGAAACAGTGCCGTATCATGGGCCAATGGCGCCGATAGATGTCACTCACTGGATGGGCGTCCTGTAAGAGATCGCTGGGAACATCCACCGCATCTTCCAGAAAATGTTCGATGTCGTCAGGCGTATGACTCGAAACCGTAACGCTGGGGTCCGGCTGGATATCCAGACCCTCCTGGACTGTGGGTATAGGCGAGCTCTCCGTGATCGCATCACCAGTGGCATTCGTCTCCCCGGGTTCATCTTCACTGGGTCTGACCTTCCGCGGCTCCACTTTAGTGGAAAGTTTTCGCCCAAACCGTAGAGACGGGGCATGAATCAAACGTTGGTGCTGTCTCAACCGACTGGGTCGTTTGAAGAGTCGACCACAATCGTTACATTGTACCGTCGCACCCTCGTGGAGTGCCCTCTCATGGCGCAGTAAATTATCCTTCCGATTGAATGACCGTGCGCAGATTATACAAGTATACCGTGCATCGTTGTGGGTGGAGGCCTCGTGGCGTCGTAAACTTTCTATATGAGTAAACTGCTTCTGGCAAGTTGTGCAAGATAACATGTCGGCTGTGGATCTGGAAATGATGAAGGCCGTAAAAATTCTGGCTCTTATAGTCCAACATAGAAGTACCCGGATGTAGGCGCGGACGTCAGCGACAAGAACCCGGATGTACAAGAACCCGGATGTACCCGGATGTAAAAGTTCCCGGATGTAAAAGTGCCCGGATGTTCAATTCACTTCGCCCACTGAAAAATCTCCTCTCTCCTCGTGCAAAGATCACACCCGGCCAAGGGTACACCTTCAAGGCAGGTCAGGCATCGCTGGCGATGGTAGCGGAGATCTCCGGGCTCTCCCCTGGTTGAGCTGTAACCCACACTGAAGAAATCATCAATCATTTCCATAGTTATGGGCGGGTATCTTTTGGTAACTCTTTTGCGGAGTCGAGCGGGAACCGCCACCTTTTCGTCAATCTTCAACGATTGCTCATCTGCCTTGGAATTGGCTGGCTTTTCCATTTGATCGGGTCTGGTACAGGTTGTGAGAAATGTACATCTAACATGCGTGTTTCCGCATTTATAGTTAGAGGCAAGGTGACCATCCTATCGACCAATCAGAAGCCATCATTTCAGAAAGTTTAATCTTCGTTCAGTGTAACCTAAACGTCTTCGGGCAATCCATGATACTGAAGCTCGAAGCTATTACTTCTCTCATTCAACACTGAGATCAATCTCCTTCGGCTCTTCAATTTGCGGCGGCGAATCGACCTCCATGGGTTCTTCTATTCGCAGATGCATTCCCATAGAAACTAAAATAGCCGGTCTCGAGAGTGGCGAGCGTGATCCGTGTATGACATTTCGGTGACGTCTCAATTGACTGGGATGTTTAAAGACTATATCACAATCCGCACATGTATGCATGGGTACTTCGTGGCGTGCACGTGTGTGACAACGCAAACTGTCCAGGCGATGAAAGCGCTTCGAGCAAGTTGTGCAAGAGAACATATCGGCTGTGGATCTGGAAATGATGAATGGCGTAAAATTCCGGCTCTTATAGACCAACATAGGAGTACCCGATGTTCTACAGTCAGGGATGTACAAGAACCCACCTAGCGTTGCCGCCGTCAACGATCAGCGTATAGACATATAGAGTATGTATGGCATGTTATGGTATTCATCAGTGCATGGGTGAAGCATTCAGCCTACGGTGTAGTCGGTCAGCTTGGTAACGAAAAACGTGACATTGGTCATCCTCTCTACGATCCACTGGGTGTTGGGGCGTTGTTGTTGGGCCCATTCCAAGGGATCCACGGTGTCCAGTTTCTCCAGCATCGTCTCTAGCGACGTCTTATCCGTGATGGTAAACGGTTGGTCAAATACCCGGATGCTACTGCTCGGGTAGAAGTATCGGACTTGGTCTGCCTCCTTATCTCGAGACCGGCTATTTTAGTTTCTATGGGAAAGCATCTGAGAATAGAAGAACCCATGGAGGTCGATTCGCCGCCGCAAATTGAAGAGCCGAAGGAGATTGATCTCAGTGTTGAATGAGAGAAGTAATAGCTTCGAGCTTCAGTATCATGGATTGCCCGAAGACGTTTAGGTTACACTGAACGAAGATTAAACTTTCTGAAATGATGGCTTCTGATTGGTCGATAGGATGGTCACCTTGCCTCTAACTATAAATACGGAAACACGCATGTTAGATGTACATTTCTCACAACCTGTACCAGACCCGATCAAATGGAAAAGCCAGCCAATTCCAAGGCAGATGAGCAATCGTTGAAGATTGACGAAAAGGTGCCGGTTCCCGCTCGACTCCGCAAAAGAGTTACCAAAAGATACCCGCCCATAACTATGGAAATGATTGATGATTTCTTCAGTGTGGGGTACAGCTCAACCAGAGGAGAGCCCGGAGATCTCCGCTACCATCGCCAGCGATGCCTGACCTGCCTTGAAGGTGTACCCTTGGCCGGGTGTGATCTTTGCACGAGGAGAGAGGAGATTTTTCAGTGGGCGAAGTGAATTGAACATCCGAGCACTTTTACATCCGGGGAGTTTTACATCCGGGTACATCCAGGTTCTTGTACATCCGGGTTCTTGTCGCTGACGTCCGCGCCTACATCCGGCTACTTCTATGTTGGACTATAAGAGCCAGAATTTTTACGGCCTTCATCATTTCCAGATCCACAGCCGACATGTTATCTTGCACAACTTGCCAGAAGCAGTTTACTCATATAGAAAGTTTACGACGCCACGAGGCCTCCACCCACAACGATGCACGGTATACTTGTATAATCTGCGCACGGTCATTCAATCGGAAGGATAATTTACTGCGCCATGAGAGGGCACTCCACGAGGGTGCGACGGTACAATGTAACGATTGTGGTCGACTCTTCAAACGACCCAGTCGGTTAAGACAGCACCAACGTTTGATTCATGCCCCGTCTCTACGGTTTGGGCGACAACTTTCCACTAAAGTGGAGCCGCGGAAGGTCAGACCCAGTGAAGATGAACCCGGGGAGACGGATGCCACTGGTGATGCGATCACGGAGAGCTCGCCTATACCCACAGTCCAGGAGGGTCTGGATATCCAGCCGGACCCCAGCGTTACGGTTTCGAGTCATACGCCTGACGACATCGAACATTTTCTGGAAGATGCGGTGGATGTTCCCAGCGATCTCTTACAGGACGCCCATCCAGTGATTGACATCTATCGGCGCCATTGGCCCACAGGCCAAGTCCGATACTTTTACCCGAGCAGTAACTTCCGAGTATTTGACCAACCGTTTACCATCATTAACCGGGCGTCGCTACAGCCCGTGCTGGACCAAGTGGACCAATTGGATCCCTTGAGATGGACCTATGAACAGCGCTCCAACACCAAGTGGATAGTGGAGAGGGTCACCAATGTCACGTTTTTCGTGACCAAATTAGGGAATCTTCTCATCGGATGAATGTATTCACCCATGCACTGATAGATACTTAGTATGCGCAAACAACTATCTGAGGATATGTTACCTCAACGGTATCCTGACCTGCCCGACGATGATTAGAACAAACGGTTCAGAGCGAACATGGCCGAAGATGGAACTTTCTGAAATGGAGACTTCTGATTGGACAAGAATACTTCTAACGGACAGGAACGAATATGACAGATGCAAATGGTACCCTCTGATTGGACAAGAGTCTTCTTGAGTTGTAAACATACCCAACGCGACTCCTCCAGCGTGGATATGATGTAACATTGGGGAGAATAAACTATATGAAAAAAAACTTCTTGTTGTTGTTGTTCTCTCATGTGTTATCCTTGTTGTTGTTGTTGTTCTCTCTCCGGTCTATATCATGGCGTCAAGGCGTTATGTTAGAGTGTCAACAGGGCGTTGAAACATTAAGCTTGGCGTTGGCGGCCGTTGTTACAAGATGACACCTCACACGACGCATTTGCACCGCGGCTGGTCCATCTCTACACCAAACACCTTCCTTCACACCCTCAAAATGTCCACTTTGACTATTACTCTTACAGATGCTGTGAACATCCCTCAAATCGGGGTCTACACCCCGAGAGCTACAACATGACTCCTCCCACGACGCATTGGGACCAAGGATGGTCCATCTCTACACCAAATACCATCATTCACTGCCCCAAAATGCCCACTTTCGCTATTACTCGTACTGATGACGTCATCAATGACGTCACAGATGCTGTGGATATCCCTCAAATCGGGGTCCCCACCCCGAGAGCTACAACATGACACCTCCCACAACGCATTCGGACCAAGGATGGTCCATCGCTACACCAAATACTATCCTTCACTGCCCCAAAAGGCCCACTTTCGCTACTACTCGTTCTGATGACGTCACCAATGACGTCACAGATGCTGTGGATATCCCTCAAATTGACGAGACTTGCACTAAACAACACGCCATTCTGACTCTACTCTACAAAAGCTTCACTTTGACACCTCCCACGACCATTTGGATCCATAGTGGCCAGACTGCGCATGCGCAGAATATTGAAAACGGACGAACCATTAGTCCAGTCGGGTGCTCCTCCACGACAGCTTTAAAATAAGACCTCACACGACACCATAGGACCATTAGGGGGTCACCTACACCCCAAACCGTCCACCCAGTATGGACCTATCTCCCATAGCCAGTATGGACCTATATACAGACCTACCCGGTACTTTTTCCAAAAATTTCACCGTTTCGCTTCGAGACCCTTCCCATCGTGTTCTAAATGACGAGACGTGAAAAACAAGACCAAACAACCCATGTCACAATGAACGTGTGTGAATTTCCCAGGATGGACCTATACCCCCATAGCTAGTATGGGGCTATATACAGACCTACCAGGTACTTTTCGAAAGATTTCACCGCTTAGCTCCGGGACCCCTCCCATCGTGTTTTTCGTGGCGAAACGAGGAAAACGAGACCAAACAACCCATAGTGAAACTCACAAAAAAATCCCAGGATGGACCTATACCTCCATAGCCACTATGGGCCCATATCCAGACCTACCCGGTTCTTTTCGAACATTTTCACCGCTCAGCTCCGGGACCCCTCCCATTGTGTTTTTCGTGGCGAGGCGAGAAAAACGAGACCAAACAACCCATAGTAACCCCCCCCCCAAAAAAAATTGACCACCCCCCATAACCCATACAGGCATTTTCCCGTATATTGTATAATACAGGCCCCTATTGTATAGTCCGGGTTCCGCTTTTTTTCCGGAGGAAATTTATATACACCCACCCATGACTTGATAGGCAGGCCCCGATAAGCCAGGGACCGATATTACCCCTTTGGGACAAGGTTGATAGGAGTTTTCCCCTATTGTAGGGTAAAGTCCGTGTTCCGCTTTTTATAGTTTCGGGACAAATCCTAAATTTACATACACCCACCCGATTGACTTGATAGGCAGGTCCCGATAAGCCCGGGGACCGATATTAGCCCTTTTGGATAGGGTTGATAGAGGTTTTCCCCTATTTTAGGGGTAAAGTTCGTGTTCCGTTTTTTATATTTTCGAGACAAATCCTAAATTTACATACACCCACTCACGGCAGAACCCGATAAGCCCGGGGACCGATATTAGCCCTTTGGAATAGGATTGATAGGGGTTTACCTCTATTGTAGGGGTAAAGTCCGTGTTCCGCTTTCTATATTTTCGAGAAAAATCCTAATTTTACATGCACCCACCCATGCACCCAGACTCCGATAAGCCCGGGAACCGATATTAGCCCTTTGGGATAGGGTTGATAGAGGTTTTCCTCTATTGTAGGGGTAAAGTCCGTGTTCCGCTTTTTATAGTTTCGGGACAAATCCTAATTTTACATACACCCACTCCCCCACTCTCTCAGCAGGCCCCGATAAGCCAGGGACCGATATTTGCCCTTTGGGATAGGGTTAATAGGAGTTTTCCTCTATTGTAGGGGTAAAGTCCATGTTCCGCTTTTTATAGTTTCGGGACAAATCCTAAATTTACATACAGCCACTCCCCCACCTCTCAGCAGGCCCCGATAAGCCAGGGACCGATATTTACCCTTTGGGATAGGGTTGATAGGAATTTTCCTCTATTGTAGGGGTAAAGTCCGTGTTCCGCTTTTTTATATTTTCGAGACAAATCTTAATTTTACACCCACCCGCCTATGACTTGCAAAATCCTTCCGTAGGGACCCCAAGTTCCCGACTCAAATGAATGGACGGCATACAAGCCCGTACATGCACTCCTAATCACGTGACCGGCGCATGATGGAAAAAATCCAGAACCAAGTCAGTACATTCCATACAGTCATACCCAGGTCACGCCCGATTCACGCAGACCGGAAGTGACGTCATACACCTGCGCACTCCCCGTGATGGAAAAAACCAAGACACAAGTCAATACATGCATTCCATACAGTCAGCCCTCTATATACTTGGGACTACTTTCTGTCCGCGGAGGCAGACCGCATCACCGCCAAACCGCATCACCGCGGAGGAATCACCTAATTGACATCTCGACCTCGGCCAAACCACTTTTAGTCGGTAGGGGTGCAAGGTTGGTCAAAGGTCAATAAGGCCTCATCTCTTCGCTGTATTCTCAAGTGCACTCATTGACCTTTGACCCCTACCGACTAAAAGTGGTTTGGCCGAGGTCGAGAGGTCAATACGCGATGTAATCACGGCTATATACTACTGGTCATTAATCAGTAACAAAAAAAACCCGGTTGAATAGAGCGATTTGAGCTATTCGTCCTTTTGTAGAACTGACGACAGCGCGCTCAGTGGATCATGCACACGTGTGCGCATTGCAACAGTCAACCAGTTATGACAATTTTACGGTGGCTTGTTAGGGCCATGCATTGATCTTTCGAATTTTCTGCCTTTCTCTAATTTTGAAGATTTCACTTTCGCATTTTCTCTCTTTTCTACAACGGTTGAAAGTATTTCAACCGCGGTTGAAATAGTTTCCACCGCGGTTGAAATAGTTTCAACCGCGGTTGAAATACTTTCCACCGCGGTTGAAATACTTTCAACCGCGGTTGAAATACTTTTTCGATGTTTTTGTTAATTTTTAGTGTTTTCACATGGGTTGTTCGATATTTGCAGTCGCATGAAAATGGATAGAAGAAATTGTTAAAACCAGAAAACAACTTTATATCTCGGAAATGAATCGACGTCAATGGCAAGAAATTACAGAAAATGCGAAAGTGAAATCTTGAAAACTAGTAAAAGGCAGATAATTGCAAAAATCAATGCATGGCCCTAACAAGCCACCGTACAATTTTGAAATAGAAAATTATGGCAATACTCTAATGATATGGGGTGGACGGCCACAAGTAAAAAGCTGTTTTTATAGCTCCAACAATAATATCACATTTATACCATCTTTTCCCGTGTTTTTTTGTGTTCCCAATGAATATGATGTTTATGTACAATAGAATCAATATTCATCGAGTACCGAATTGGAATAACATAGTTGTTCCAGAACCTAAAGTCGCGTAGAGCTCATTTGACTCAAAACGATATCAACATCACAATTCTCTTCTAGTTAAATGAGTGTATTTTGTTAATATTCATGACTGAGCCCCAGCTGACAAAAGCCCCAGAGTCAAATATATATATTTAACCATTCTTGTTTGAAATGTACCGTTTAAAATGCTTCATGTAGAATTGTTTACGAGTTTCATGTACCGATACTTAGAAGTGGCAATGTGTGAATAAATGATTTTAATAGTTGGTTATATCTCTGTTGAGTTCAATGTTGGGATAGCCTGAATTTTCTAAATAGGAAAGATACTAGATATGAACAGAACAATTCTCTTCTAGTTAAATGACTGTTTGTTTATTTAGATATTTATCACCTAGTCCAGCGTTTGGAGAGAAAGAAATTAAATTTGGATATATTGTATTTAGTTCGAAATTTGGAAAAGGGTTCGAAACAGTTGCATGTGCATTTTGTGCCTCTGTGCTACACATTGAATATACCCAGATTGCTCTGTAACGATCGTAGAACTGGCAAATGGTCTATTAACCCTATCTGGCCTGGGGAATTGGGGACCTGTCCAGGCCTTGGGGAGGAGGGGGCTCTGCCTCCCTCCCCCTTAAATATTTTCCTTACCCCTGGAAATGTTCCACACTATACCCTTGGGTCAAGCTCTATCAGAAATGTAAAAATATCCAAGATGGTCGATGTGATGACGTCACAGTGACGTCATTTTCAAAACAGACATTTTTTGGTCGATTTTTCGGTCAGATTTTTCGATTTATTTATCTTTGCCATTTCTAGGCAAAACTGCATGATAAATTAGTAAGTAATAGTCTGATGTAAATAAAATAGTTTTTGCCCACTTTTCCTCATAGAAAAGCAGAAATTTTGAACAAAAATGACAAAAACATCACCTTCCTGGTATAACCCACATGGTCGCCATTTTGAATTGACCCATGATAGTCTGCTCGGAGGGTCATGCAATAGGATCAAAATGACTCCTACATACAAAGTCAAGGAGCGTCAGCTGTCAAGTATTTGGCGTTCCGGAAATAGGATAGAAAGTTTGGTAGGGGACCATAATGTGTGAGATATGATATGATCAATAAATTATTTGCAGAACTGGATAGCTGGAAATTATTTCAAACAGGCCCTTGTGAACATCATTTAAGTTATTTTTTGTCAAAATTGAAATTTGACTGAAATGTTTTTAACTGAATCTATAGCACAACAGTCTGAATAACACATGTATAAATTTCAGAATATTTGTTTATTTCAAGAAGTTGTTAGATTAACTGCCTGGCCAAGCATCGCAGCGGCTTGGTTCAGAAGACGAACCGCATCTCTGATTATTGCATGGTGAACATTATTTGATAATGTAGTTGATGAATTTGTTCCTCTTAAGAGGTTGGTCGATTTGTCGACACTGTCGACCATGGCATTTTGATTTCCAAACAACAAGAGGTTCAAAATAGGCAAACCTAAACCAACGTGGCATAACGATGAAATAAATACTTGGAAGAAGATTAGAGATGCGTATCATGCTCAAGCCACCCAGACGAATAGACCAGAATCCTTTGATCTGTATCACACTCAAGTTTTTTTCACTCATATGGTAACAGTCAGTTTGGTTGGTGGAGGAAGCCGGAGTACCCGGAGAGAACCACCGCCCTTCGGCAAGTAACTGACAAACTTTCACACATGGACCAGCTGTCTGTT
>JAVTVY010016872.1:0-66844 GCA_036873755.1 Hanleya hanleyi | reverse complement strand
GGGACCCGCTTATGGACTAGGGTTCGGAGACCTGTCTTATGCTTGGCCAACTTGGTCTTCTGAGCCGGAGTCAGTGGTACGTTGTCTTTTAACAGATTGTACCCGATCTCGCACAGACAGCGTACAAGGTCAGGGTCCGCACCGCGTACAATGGTTCGGACTAACTCGGGTGGGGCCGTCTTCAATACACGGAGCGTGGGAGTGTGCTTCCGTACTCGCGCAGACATCATGTACAACTAATGCTAGAACCCACAACTCTGCTCTTTTTATCCACCTCAGAGACAAAGTCAACCCTGCTGTGGTATTCATTCTTTTTATTATCTCCATCATCAAACACACACACATCCCAGCTGGGGGCGCCACTGTGGGTGTGTTTACATTATTTTTGCAAGTACACGTGGTGGGTGTCTCCGGGAAAGATGCCGGTCCGTAGTCGAAGGTGGTCGGGGGTGGCTTGCTTGAGGTCGAAGAGCATATATCCGTGCTGAGGGGTTGTGGCATCTTGAAAGGCTTCCAACGCAAACGGTGTGCGGCCGGGATATATCTGTCTCGCCAGGTGCAGCAGTTGAGTGGTATCTCTCGGGTTTTTGAAGACCACCAGGTAGTGGGCATTTAAGCTGATGTTCCGATGTTCTTTGTTTTTACTGAACAGATTCTGCACAATGTAGATGATGTTGAGCCGTCGATGGTGGCTGCCTTTGGTAAAGAGTTGGGTGACCCGCGCATCCGTCTCCACCATGAGATCATCCAGAACCACCAAGGTGTCGGGTTCCAAATCGGCCAGGTTGGGTAGGCCTTCCACGAACGTGATGTGGGGCATTGCTGCATACGCTGCCTGCCATTCTCCATAACACCACACGAATCGGACAATAGGTGGGGTGATCATGCTGTCGGCGTGTTGAAGGAGCTTCCGGACGAAGTGCGTTTTGCCGGAGCCCGTCGGTCCTGCGATAAGACACGTGAAGGGATGCTGCCACCGTGGGTCCATGGTTCGACGTGTATCCGTTGTCGTGGTAACCCGCTCTTGTAAATTTCGTATGAGTGAACTGGAGTGGTGGTGGGTACAACGTCGGTTGTCGTTGTCTGTTCACGTTCAGGGATGATGATGGTGGTGATGGGTACAACGTCGGTGGTCGTTGTCTGTTCACTGTGAGGGATGAAATCCGGTGGGTCTTGAGACGTAGTGGGTGTTCTTGGTGTAGGTGTAGAGCTTGGTGTGGAGCTTGACGTGGCTTGTACACGGGGTGTGGTGGTGGTGACTGGGCTCGATACGGGGTTGACTGGTGCTCTCTGTAGACCGGTTTCGCTGGTGGCTGGTGTTCTCAGTTGGTTAAGTAACGTGCTGACATAGGCTACGTCGTAAAACACCTCCGTACAACAAACTCAGCAGGGTTAGCACTATCACCCCAAAGACCACTTGCGCTTTGCGCGTTTTGCGAGACGCTGTCTTCAGAGGCAGCTGCTGTTGGTCCATAGCACTGTGGTCGGATGTGGAATGAAGGAAGACGGCAGTGGTGTCTGGTTTTATAGTCGTTTCACCTGGTTGGCCGCGACCCAGGAATTGAAGGAACTGGGCCAGCCTTGCCATTTCACGAAATGAAACAGCTTGCCACGTCGACGTTCCGTTTTCAAAATCTGCTCCACCGTGTAGTAGTCTTGCTGTGTTTTTACGACAGGCTGTAATTCCGTCTCGTAAAACGTCCCTAGCAACGGTTCCCCTTGAAGATCTTCCAGTTCATAGACTCGCTGCTGTCGGGGTAGGCGCCGTTTAATCAGGAAGTGCTCATCGCTCCAGTTGGGCAAGTAACTTTTCTCAAATTGACCTTTGACTTTACTGATCCGTACAGGGTCCCCGACCTTGTACACCGCCTTCGGCGTTCGCTGCGATGGCCTGGGGTACAAGACACGCCGGACTTGGGCTTCATTGCGTTGGGTCACGGTAATGGGGGCTCTCTCTATACTCCGATGATAGGCTCGATTGTAACCCCTCACCAGTTTCTGGAGAACATCGATGTACCGCCTTGTATTCTTGTAGGTGAAATATTTATACATACGGCCTTTGAATGTCCTGTTGAACCTTTCCACCACGGAAGCCTTGGTCTCGTTGTACGTATGGAAGAAAAACACCTTCTGGGCTTTCAGAAACTGTTGGAACGGTCTGTTGAGGAATTCCGACTTTCTGATTTTCTTCGTGGGCTTCCACAGTGGCCATGGTCAATGACCAGTCCAACTCGTCTGATGACCGCTTGATAAGCACTTCATCCACATCTACCACGGCATCTTCCAATGCAGACCATAGATCAGGGTGAAGGGTAAAATGCACTGTACCCCCATCTAGCCGAGCCAATTGAGCAAAGAAAGGGCCGCGTCGGATGTACACATCGTGACACAAGTGGATGAGATCGCCGTCCAGTTCACCAGACAACACCCGTTTGAATTTGGTCCAGCCCTCCCGGGACAGACGAATGTGAGCCGGGCGCGGTTGTGTAGGGTCCGTGTCTCCCACCACCTCCTCCATGATATCGACCTTATCCGCATACACGTGCAGGAAAACCTCGGGGGTCAAGCTGAAATACGCCAGTACTATATGCTCCGTCATGGTCAGTACGTGAATGGTACCAGATTTCACTGTCTCTCGTATTTATAGGGAGAACCCCGTGAGATCAAAGGATCAGGTGGTCATGTCACTGGGCTGACTGAGTCTAGCCGGGTAATCAATGGCATCGTCGTCGTCGGGTTCATGTAGTTGTTCATGGGGTTCAGCCAGCGCGTCCTCAATAGCACGAGCCCACCCCAACTGGTGTGATGATCGCTCGTCCGGTGTAAACAGCTGGTCCACAATAGGCACCACTTTCTCCAAGGCTGACCACAGATCGGGGTCTAGGGTGAAGCCTCGCGTAGGGTCTTGGTAGCGGCCCAGGCGTAGGAAGAAGGTTGCAGGGTATACGTAGATGGCATTGTCTATGTGGATGAGGTTTCCGTCGAGCTCGCCGCTCAACACCCGTTTAAATTTGGTCCAGCCGTCACGAGGTAGCGTCACCGTATTCGATAAGGTCTCAGCGGGCGCCCAGCAAATATCTCCACGGTCTTCCACCAGGGTGACTTTATCTTCATAGACGTGTAACCCCACCCGGGGTGTAAGGGGCAGAATGGCTCGTAGGTCGGATGACATGCTTGCTCTAAATGTCGAACGGTGAATGACACACACTCTGTCTGTCTCTCGTATTTATGGGTAGGTCTCTCGGTGACACGGTTGACCCAATGACTAAGGGTAAATGACACACTCTGTCTGACCCTGGTATTTATGGTGTCAATACCACAGCGCCAGGGTAAATAGGGCACAGACTAGTAGGAGGCCAACCAGCCGGCGCTGGTTCCGGCGTGAGCGCTCGTGGTCCATAGCCCGAGCATCAAGGATGGCTGTCATAGTCCAGTAGTGGTGAGTGATGGCACGCCTCTCCATCGAGTGCACTCTGTGGAGGACCGCTTCTGTGAACTCGTTCAGGATCTGGCGTCGTCCCTCGTTGTCGTCGCCATCTGCAAACATGGACCGGACCACTGCTCGGTAACCCGTGAATGAATTCACCACGGTGGCATACTGTAAAATGCGAGTCGCATGGGGCTGGATCTCCGCCATGGCTCTGCAACCGTAGAAATGAAGGTGTAGGATCCAGAGGGACGTGTTTTATAGACCAGATGTAGCTCTACGGATGTAGTCCGTGATACGTACTATTCTGATGGGTTAGTCCAAAAAAGGGAGCAACAACAACAACACAGATTACATTTTTATTATGCGTGAACATCATAGGAATGCATGTACTGACCTGTCTGTGGGGGTTTTCTACAATGGCATATGCATCCGCGCGCTGCCGGTGATGCCGCGCACTGTCGGAGAACCCGCGCGCGCGCGCGCTGCGGCCGGAGAACCCGCGCGCGCGCGCTGCGGTGGGGGGCCGGGGCCCGCCGGGGCCGGAAAAGTTGGAGATCGTTTTAGTGAAAACCGGAAGTGACGTGACACACTTGCGCAGACCCACCACACCACGTGAACGCCATTGTAGAGAAAAAAAAACCCCCAGTACATGACAGACACAGACAAGTCTAGACATGGCCAGAGGTCACGCCCCATTCACCCCAACCGGAAGTGACGTCACACACTTGTTCATTGGACCATTAGTGGCGCCCCTAGCTCCAAAACGTCTAGCGGGACCCATACAGGGTGCAGTTTTCGACACTAGGTGACCACATCCCGACGAAATGGCCAGTTTTCGACACCGGATGTGCCGCCATCTTGAACATACGTGCCGCCATCTTGGATATGTCCCATAATGCACCGGGTACCACCACCAACCACAAGCCGCCGCCATCTTAAACCCACCTCCACCAACCACAAACCGCCGCCATCTTAAACCCACCTCCACCAACCACAAACCGCCGCCATCTTAAACCCACCTCCACCAACCACAAACCGCCGCCATCTTAAACCCACCTCCACCAACCACAAACCGCCGCCATCTTAAACCCACCTCCACCAACCACAAACCGCCGCCATCTTAAACCCACCTCCACCAACCACAAACCGCCGCCATCTTAAACCCACCTCCACCAACCACAAACCGCCGCCATCTTAAACCCACCTCCACCAACCACAAACCGCCGCCATCTTAAACCCACCTCCACCAACCACAAACCGCCGCCATCTTAAACCCACCTCCACCAACCACAAGCCGCCGCCATCTTAAACCCACCTCCACCAACCACAACACATGCGCACACCGCACCAAAACAGGTCGCTGTGACGTCACAAAAGGTTCTGCGCATGCGCAGTGAAGCGCCAATGCGTCTATCTGCTCTTACATTACTACTCCTGTTCTAGAATTGTACTATATGCATTATTGATGGTAAAAATGCTTAATTCCACACAACGAGATCTGTGGGGCATGGTTTGTTTGTTCAAATAAAGCAGTGTAACATCCGCGACCTTTTTGATAATTTCCGTTTCTGTAGAAACATTTATCTGTGTGTGACAGGTGCACCAATGAGGCAAAATTGTCGCATGAGTACACGTGCGTTATGGAGGTATCTTTTTGAATAGACTCATTCCTCTCTCTGTTACAACGGCCGGTGTCATCCGGGTAGTTAGATTCAAATATAAAATGTCTGTAAGTGTTTCATATATATCAAATGGAGTGGTCAGCGCTCGAGAATTGGAGTACAAATTTTCTGTTATATGTTGATACTTCTTTTTAAACCATTCTGGAAAGTATACATACATCATTGGAAGTCTTTCCTCCATTTTGCCGATATATGTGTTCCGGATATTTCCGAAACGCATGCCATGGTCAGCGAAGAAAAACAAAGCGGTATTCTCCAGACGACCTTGGTCTTTGAGAGATTCAAAAAACTGGAAGTAAACTTCATCAGCTGCACCAAGTCTGTTGATTAAATCATGACTCAGTCTGGATATGAAAGTTAATGCAAAGTAAGGAGTTTCAGCGGATGCCCTGATGAAATCTGAGAGCCAGTCGAGGACTATCTTAGTTTCCAGCCGACCACCAAAACAATCGTGATCATTATGCCAAAGAGATTTTTCGGCTTCAATCGCCAAACTAAATGGTCGAAGGTAATAATCGGTTGGAGGATGTTTAAATCCAGCCTTCAGATGGTTGAAACACGCACCATAAGGGGCATCCTCCGCGTACGGAGTTGTATATCCCAAATCACTGTATTTCTTCCACACGAAATCGTACCCGTCGAAGTATTTCTTCTTCATGCTTTCCTCATCGTAAGGTAATTCTGGTGCATATTTCCCAGACAACATTGGAACAAGGTTAAAGAAAGTGTTGTCCGCTACTTTGTTATAGCCTAGCATCTCAAATGCATTCAAATTCTTCAGCAAATACTTTCTGGTTTTTGGTAATTGTCGTATACCATTTAACCGTGACACGGAATCCACGCCAAGTAAAATGACGCTCAGATGCTTGTCCGTTCCGTAGTTGTGACTGGCGATGCTGTCTTCATCCGTCGGTCGGTTCAGAGACTTCTTCTTTGGGACGATAAACGCGAAATAATTTAAATACAGCGGGTCGTTTGTTTCCTTGGCAACACGTTCAACCTTCACAAATTCGATATCTGATAGTATCTGAATAGCGGTCTTAAACCTAATTTTTGTACTGGTAACGATAGACTGGTCATTGTTATCCTTGCGTATTATTAATGAATACGCACAGTAGTCTAGTGTAAAGTTGTCATCTGCCAGCAGTGTGTTGTTAATACGCAACCAGTTACAATCTTGGTAAACTAATGGCTTCTTGAAGTTTCTCTCACAGAACAGGTGTGGTTCTTTCCATACGATCTGTTTTAAAGAGTTGTCAAATGGGTCAAACTCAGGAATTTTGCAACCATCTGTGTGAATGGCATAACTAAGCTGAATATCATCATCAACGGGCCTTTCGGTTATTGTCGTCCATTGTAGCACTAAGCTCATCATGAGCAGAGTGCAGCACGCTGCCAGACACAGGTACAGGAACGCGGCCTTGATAGGAAGCTTGATCATGTCGAATAATACGGATTTCACCTGAATATAAAAATAGGCAAAAGCATTCTAAATATATATTAGACAGACATATAAAACAAATATTTATTAAGACTACGCACACGTTCAGGAATTTTTCAAGTTCATTGTCTATCTTGAACTCTTCATAAGCCGAAGAGTAATGGGTAGGAAGTTGCTTCTGCTTCCCTTACAATTTAAGGATGTCCGCTGGTGGTTTTTGGCTTTGGCAGTCACTTTGCCTGTTTTTCCTACTGGGTTATCTCCCTTTCCTAGGTTAAGCGATAGGGATTTCCATTAAAAGCCTTCTAGCCGAGAAGTTTGCACACCAACATCCATCCAATTTGATAAATTTTAATAGACATTGTTATTATCTGTAAACAGTTAAAATATAAGAAAAAGTTAAATACAATTCGTATGAATTTTTATGAATATGCTTCAAAAGAAGGGCTATTCCCTATGTTTTCTGGGTTATCAAATTGAGCACGGGTTGCCTACAGCTAAAAATGCACACCAACCTGTATTTTTTTTCTTTGTTTTTCTCATATTACACAATTATAAATGCAACAACACATATTATTCAAAAAGTTAATTACTTTGATTTACCACCAGCGGACATCCTTAATGCTACATCGTAAAACAGAAATTCACGAATAATATAATTTTCCACATATTTTCTCTTATAAATTTCCTTGTATTTGTTTTCCTTATTTTTCTGGAATACGAAATTTAAACTGATTCTAGTTTGTCTTGATCTTACCTTTATTGTTCAAGCTATTTTTTTCTTATATTGTCTTATTTTCTTGGAATAAGAAATTTTAACCTTTTCTAGTTGAAAAGTCCTTTGTTTTCGTTTTTCTTTGTTGAATGTGGTCACGCTCTTACAAATATTCCCGCGTGAACGCGACTACGTGACCAGCGTTTCCAGATACCATTTTCAGTTTCCATTCCTCGATCAGACGTACGAGTGATTGCTGAAAATTATATACATGTAATTTATTTGATAGGCATTTAGAAGTCGGCGTATATAACACATTCTATGGATAACTACTTCTTTATTGCTGTGGAGCTGACGTTTCGCTGGAGATACTTCCAACTTTTTCAAAGCTAATTAGTTTTGAAAAAGTTGGAAGTATCTCCAACGAAAGCTTTGAACAAGTTGGAAGTATCTCCAACGAAACGTCAGCTCCACAGCAATAAAGAACTTGTTATCCATAGAATAGCCTTGTGTTATACACATGTATACACTATTTTACCCTAAGAAACTTCAGTTTTGTACCCATGCATCTGGTTTACGATATATTATTTTGTTAAAATGATAATGTGATTTTCACAGAAGCGTCTAGGGACCATGGTGAAAAAAACCCTAAACCGGTATCTCCTTATTAAGCGTTAGCTATCTCGCGTAAGCTAGTAGTAGCATTTAAAGCCCTACTGACCTACTTATTTGTTCCCCCCGGGTAAAATTTAAGGGGGTACTTAGTCATGTGACGATCACGGGGAGGTCACAGAGGTCAAGGCCACTATACTTCCGGCACTTCCGTTCACGTGACCTTTGGGGCATGTATTCCTCCGCGGTGATACGGTCGCGGGGGAAAAGCTTCCGCAGACAGAAAGTACTCCCGACATTTCAAATGCGCGGGTTTTCGCGAGAATCATCTGGAATGTTCGGCAATCTTCAGGGGCGAGAGGGGCCCCTATTGGACCGACTGGGTCCAGTGAGGTGTCAAAATGAAGCGCTCCTCCAGTGCGATCAAGTCATGAGTGAGTGCATGTAAAATTGGGATTGGTCCCGAAAATATAAAAAGCGGAACATGGACTTCACCTTTACAATAGGGGGAAAAACCCCTATCAACCAGATCTAGAGGGGCTAATATCGGTCTCCGACTTATCGGGGCCTGTTTCAAATAGGCAGGGTGGGGGAGGGGGGAGGGGGTGTATGTAAATTGAGATTTGTCCCGAAAA
Source organism: Hanleya hanleyi (assembly GCA_036873755.1). Lineage (NCBI taxonomy): Eukaryota > Metazoa > Mollusca > Polyplacophora > Lepidopleurida > Hanleyidae > Hanleya > Hanleya hanleyi. Next base: position 58,329 of record JAVTVY010016872.1, on the reverse strand, counting down.
TATAACAAAAGCAAAAGCCTCCGCGGACAGAAAAAGTAGTCCCGACATTTCAAATACGCGGATATTGATCCCAGGACCTCTCGCTTGAGAGAAAAGGCTCTATAACACTAGACCATAGTAATGCTCTCTTTACCACCCAATATTGCCACATTGATCCCAGGACCTCTTGCTTGAGAGAGGAAGCTCTATAACACTTGTTTTACATCCGGGGACCCTGGTTTTTACACCGGGACCTCATCTTACATCCGGGGTTTTTCCATGTTTTACATCCGGGGACCCTGGTGTTTACATCGGATCACGTGGAAACATTCGTGAACATCCGGGTACTCTTCAACATCCGGGGTTTTCCCCTCTGGGATCGGCAATGTCCGTCCCTTTCCGGGACGATATATAGCTTCTATCTGCCTTGCCGAAGCATCCATGTATAGAGGATAGTCCTCGACAATATTGCCATCTATTTGCTCATGTTAAATGGCGAGTGGGGAACCCTCAGTGTCTCCATACAGCGAGAAACCGTATTGGTACGAAAAAAAATACATGAAACCATGGAACTTACAGTAATAAACATAATCTATAGGTGTTGGACGAGTCTCCACTCGCCGTCTTCCTGGTCTTTACCCGCACCTCGAACTCTATAGTTTTTTCACTCCACGTGTTGCTCTTGTAACTTGCCATCTTCCTTCCTCGTCAAAATTTTGTGCTGGAATGTCCGCTCTTAACCTAGACCAAAACATGTACTTGGTCTGTGGGCTGATGAGGCCAAAATGGTCCAAATGAACTTCCAGAGAGAGTGAGTGAGTGAGGCATGCCCAACGCCCGTGAGGCGTGTCCAACGCCCGTCTTAACGCATTGACGCACTAACGATGGTGAGTGAGACCTGCCCAATTACAAGCGTCTAGTCCGTCATTCATAATCCAGCCGTCGTCCATTAGAGAATATCCGCGTCCATAATCCAAAGACCTATTCCATTTTCCATATAACAGTATTAGCACCAAATTCAAAAAGACAATCATAATATACATAAACATAGGCTTGAGGCGTGCCCAACGCCCGTCTTAACGCATGGACGCACTAACGATGGTGAGTGAGTGAGTGAGGGGGTGAGTGAGTGAGGGAATGAGTGAGTGAGGGAATGAGTGAGTGAGGGAATGAGTGAGTGAGTGGTCATATAAGGTCGTTTGTACACCATTAGCCTCAGTCTGTATCCACCCTCTGACCGGGTACCATGTCGAGTACATTACAAGCGTCTAGTCCGTCATTCATAATCCAACCGTCGTCCATTAGAGAATATCCGCGTCCATAATCCAAAGACCTATTCCGTATTCCATATAACAGTATTAGCACCAAATTCAAAAAGACAATCATTGTATACACAAACATAGGCTTGTTTCCTGCAAGAGAGAAGCGGTCAACATGTCCGTTCTGTCAGGAGACACTCTCTCGTCGCGACAATATGCTCAGACATATGCGTCTAATGCATAGACAAGAGACACCACCGAGTCCCGCTATAGGTCCACCAAGTAGAGTAGAACATCCCTATACGATGATGGTGAACGGCCCTACGGGGTGTGGAAAGACGTCCTGGGCGATGAAGATCTTATAGGAAGGTGTGGCAACCCTAGCTCCGACACACGCTGTATGGTGTTATAGCCAATGGCAGTTCGCGTACAAAACTATGTGAGTTTCGTCCCAGGAATTTCTCACGACATAGACGAATCGTACTACTTCGATTTCGAGCAGACCAACGTGATAGTGCTCAATGACCTGATGAGTGCGGCCAATGATATTTCGAAAATCGCCGACCTATTAACCAAAGGGTCCCATCATCGCAATCTGTCCGTCATCTGTTTGACTCAGAATCTCTTTCCTCAAGGGAAGGCGTCCAGAGATATTGCCTTTACCTGCCAATACTTGTGTTGCTCTCCAATCCCATCGACAGAGCACAAATCCGTGTGTTTGGTAGTCGAATTTATCCTCAGAGCATCGACCATTTGAGGCAGGCGTTTCAAGGGGCGACACGTCGACCGTACGGCTACCTGTTCGTAGATTTAAAAGCCCATACCCCCGACGATCGCCGGCTGACGACCCACCGGTTACCCGGCGAGGCATCACCGCAACGTCATATACTCCTACTGCATCCACCGAGTCCACAGCTGGCAGAGCAGCAGCAAACCGCTCCATACATCGGGTCCCTTTCATACCATCAGACCCGGAATATCACTCAACCGTTAAGGACCAACTCAAACCGGTACAAGGGAATGAACATAATGTGAACTCAAGGCTATGGAAGGATTTGTTCAAAGAAAGTATGGACGCCGAAATGGGCGAGACGTTGGAGGCCACAGGAAACAAGTTTCACCGCAAAGGGTATTCGAAAGAGGAAGCCGCAATTTAGCCCATAACACATTAGCACCCAGACTACGTCAACAGTAAGCCGACCTTCTGACCCATATAAAATTGCTGGACAAGGACCCAGTCCATATGGAAATCGAAAGAACAGCGTCGATATTGAAATCCTCAGACATGAACTGGAAAGCGGCGTATGTCAGAGCAATAGCACAAAAGAAACATTTGTTCGAACGCATCATTAAGACCAAAAGCGTCCCACTTTTAATAGACCACACGGCAGCAGTCTCCTCATTTCACCAGGAGCACTGCAGAGTCCACATTGTTTAAACCCGACAACGAAGATATTCTAGCCGAAGCCTTACGTCGAGCCAATGTCGATGCTATTATTGATACAGCTCAAGGAGGACCCACCGTTCAGCATCAGCGCATGCGTTGTCATTCTATCACGTTCATAGATGACATCCAATGGGTGACACGTGTATGTCTTCTGCTGCATAAGATACAACACATATAAGGGAAGTGGGATGAGGTGCCGACATACTGACAGTCACATGGCTTCACACTATCTAACGATTCGTGATATGTGTTGTATCTCAGGTACGCTTTCGTTGTACCTGTTCATGTGGCAACTTGGATGACATGATCACACGGCCCCTAGCACCGGCATAAGCGGCTTTAGATACAAATCTAGAGAGCTGTGATGGAAATGCTCTGACAACTCGTATATTGGTAATTGATGAGCTGTGTCGCTGTGACAACTCGTACATTGGAGATTGGTGAGCTGTATCGTCGTCAGATGAAAATGACGGCATTTAACACAAAATACTAGTCTGTAAGGCCCGATGTCGACCAAGCATCAACTTCCCACAAATGCCAACATATATCAAAGAACAAAAGGTCTGTACAGGGGGCGGGCCTCGGGAACGAAACGTTCACCAGCAAAACCTCGCCATATACAGGTAAAACATACAACACATATAAGGGAAGTGGGAAGAGGTGCCGACATACTGACAGACACATGGTTTCATAGTATAATCTTCTGGTTAACCTATTCTAAACCACATACCAAGAATCTAACGATTCGTACTACAGTACTCGCTGATTGGCTGGACCTCACCAAGAGCAAGGTCGTTGAAACAATCCGCCATATTGACAGAAGTACCCTTCCCCATGCAGAACAAGTACTGAGAAGCCCCAATTCGCAAGAAGTTCCAACAAAGCTCCAGAGTAAATTCGTCATAGTCCCAGCAGACAAAGCCCCAAATAATATAATATTCATATGTAAATATTACTATTACCAGGTGCTGGATGAAGAATTGAGTGTAAACATATCGTCATCAAATACGTCTACTTACTGTCAAACTGCATTTACTCTGGAAGATTTATTTAACAATCACAAAACGTTTCTCAAGGAAAGAGGTATTTGTATTCCAACCAAACATAATGATATACCAAAAGTATACTGGACCCCAAAAATGCATAAATCACCATACAAAGCTAGATTCATAGCTGGTTCTAGAAGCTGCACCACCAAGCTTCTTTCAACCCTGTTGACGAGGGCCCTTCAGGAAGTAAACACATTTTGGGAAAGGTATTGCGCCACTATTTCTAAAAACTCTGGCGTTGAATGTATGTGGATATTGAAAAACTCAAATGTCTTACGGAAGAACTTGATGCTAAAGGTCACATACCGTATAGACATGTATCCACATGGGATTTCTCGACTCTCTATACTACAATCCCTCATCAGGAACTTATTGACCGGCTAAATTCATTAATAGTATCTGTGTTCAAGAAAACTGATCGTAGATATATTAATTTTTTTTAGCTCTACTACAAACAGGAGATATCATTCATGGGATGTTTCTTTGTTCATAGAGTTGCTTGAATTTCTCATTAATAATATCTTTGTGAAATTTGGCAACACAATATATCAGCAGCATATAGGTATTCCAATGGGTACTAATTGTGCACCCCTGCTGGCTGACCTATATCTGTTCTCTTATGAATATGACTATATGCAGGCGCTTTCAAACATCGATCCATTCAAAGCCCGTTCCTTCTCATTCACCAAACGCTATATAGACGATCTTCTCGCTGTGGATAATCGCTATATAAATGACACAGTGAAGGATATATATCCACCTTCACTGGATTTGAAGGAAGCTACAGATAACCCTACAGGCACATCATATTTAGACCTATATCTCTATAAAAATGAAGCGGGCCTTCTCTCTCGTCGACTGTATGACAAAAGAGATGATTACAATTTCGACGTCGTAAACTATCCCTTTCTGGACAGTAATATTTCAGTGGGACCTGCATATGGCGTATACATATCACGCCTAGTAGCATTTGCTAGATCCTGTGTTAAATGTTACGATTTTAATCAACGTCACAAAACATTGTTGCAGAAACTAATAAAACAGGGCTACACCACCAAGCGCCTCCACTCAAAGTTTCTCAAATTTGGCGATACATATCGCATGCTGATAGCAAAATACGAGCGTAGCGTGCAAGATCTATGGCGTTACGTTTCGTAACTGGTGTCTAATTCCGCTTAACCCGGGGCTAGGGGCCGTATGAACCCATGTACTTCAAGATCCTCATGGTACTCATATGAAGTCACAATCAAAGCGTGACTGAGATACATCATTCTTTAGATGACGACTTTACAACGAATATTACGGATTAAGAATACGGATTTGATATTTTTGGAACATGATGTCTTGCAGGCACCATTGAAAACTTTTGACCGCTTCTCTCTTGCAGGAAACAAACCTATGTTTATGTATACTATGATTGTCTTTTTGAATTTGGTGCTAATACTGCTATATGGAATATGGAATAGATCTTTGGATTATGGACGCGGATATTCCCTAATGGACGACGGCTGAATTATGAATGACGGACCAGGCGCTTGTAATGTGTTGTATCTCAGGTACGCTTTTATTGTACCTGTTCATGTGGCAACTTGGATGACATGACCACACGGCCCCTAGCACCGGCATAAGCGGTATTAGATACAAATCCAGAGAGCTGTGATGGAAATGCTCTGACAACTCGTATATTGGTAATTGGTGAGCTGTGTCGCTGTGACAACTCGTACATTGGAGATTGGTGAGCTGAATCGTCGTCAGATGAAAATCACGGCATTTAACACAAAATACTAGTCTGTAAGGCCCGATGTCGACCAAGCGTCAACTTCCCACAAAAACCGAAACCGATAATACTCAATAAGGATACCAACACAACTACCCGTGCCCAGAATCTGCTGACCCTGCATGAGGCATTTCAAATCTTTATGAAGACGCATTTAGAGACGGGAAATTATCTTCTTCGACGTCCAACATAATGATGTCCGTCCAGTGATGATCGACAATGCATAACGCGTTGAGATAGAAATTTAAGGCGTTGAGACGGGCGATAAGGCGTTAAGATTGGGCGTTAAGGCGTTGAGACGGGCGTAACGACGGGCGTCACCGCATTTCCATGAATTAGTGTCAATTCCACGAAAATCAGAGCTTTTGGGCTAATTCACCAGGGCGTTGAAGCGTTGAGCTTGGCGTTGACGGGCGTTACTGTCTATAAAAGCAAGTGTATTCCCAAAACACGCACAGTCGACGTTCAACCATCAACATGGATTATACTTGCTCTGAGTGTGAACGCACGTTCGCCAGACATTACGATATGATGCGACACGAGAAGACTTTCCATCCAGACTTCGAGGCACAAGAAGCGGATACAGTGAGAGTCCACCGACTGATACAGAAACAGACTGCTGAGAGTGTATCGACTGATACCGAAACCTCAGATAGTCAGCCTACATCCCAGGAAAGTGAGGCAGAACCTACCTTCTTGGATCGTATTGTGCATGAAGCTATCAATATCGACGCTGCAGCGATCGAGGACGCCGGACAGGATAACTTACAACAGGCATACACCCAAATGCGCCTCTGTATCAGGAAAACAGCCATGGCGATCTATGAACAGTATACCTTACTGCCGCTTAAAATGAAAGATGACCCCACGCACAGGTCCATCATTAAGACCAAAAGCGTCCCACTTTTAATAGACCACACGGCACCAGTCCCCTCATTTCACCATGAGCACTGCAGAGTCCAACTTGTTTGAACCCGGCAACGAGGATATTCTAGCCGAAGCGTTACGTCAAGCCAATGTCGATGCTATTATTGGTACAGCTCAAGTAGGACCCACCGTTCAGCATCAGCGCATGCGTTGTCATCTTATTACGCTCATAGATGACATCCAATGGGTGACACGTGTATGTCTTCTGCTGCATAAGAAACAGATAATACTCAATAAGGATACCAACACAACTACCCGTGCCCAGAATCTGCTGACCCTGCATGAAGCATTTCAAATCTTTATGAAGACGCATTTGGAGACGGGAAATTATCTTCTTCGACCTCCAACATAAGGATGTCCGTGCAGTGATGATCGACAATGCATAACACGTTGAGATAGAACGTCAAGGCGTTGAGATGGGCGACAAGGCGTTAAGATTGGGCGTTAAGGCGTTGAGACGGGCGTAACGACGGGCGTCACCGCATTTCCATGAATTAGTGTCAATTCCATGAAAATCAGAACTTTTAGGCTAATTCACTAGGGCGTTGAAGCGTTGAGCTTGCCGTTGACGGGCGTTACTGTCTATAAAAGCAAGTGTATTCTGAAAACACGCACAGTCGACGTTCAACCGTCAACATGGCTTATACTTACTCTGAGTTTGAACGCACGTTCGCCAGACATTACGATATGATGCGACACGAGAAGACTTTCCATCCAGACTCCGAGGCACAAGAAGCCGATACAGAGATGATGAGAGTCCACAGACTGATACAGAAACAGAGACTGCTGATAGTTTTTCGACTGATACCGAAACCGAGATTGCTGAGAGTTTATCTACTGATACGGAGAGCTTGACCTCAGATAGTCAGCCTACATCCCAGGAAAGTGAGGCAGAACCTACCTTCTGGGATCGTATTGTGCATGAAGCTATCAATACTCACGCTGCAGTGATCGAGGACGCCGGACAGGATAACTTACAAAAGGCATACACCCAAATGCGCCCCTGTATCAGGAAAACAGCCATGGCGATCTATGAACAGTATACCTTACTGCCGCTTGAAATGAAAGACGATCCCACGCACAGGTCCATCATGAAGACCAAGCGTCACTTGGAAGAGAATATAGGGCTACCACCCACCGAGGCCCTGGAAAATGCGATCAGGATGCGCAAACAACTGTTTCAGGACATCCTGCTCGAGCAATATCCTGAACTGCCCGACGATGCTCAGGTCACACCAACCAAAGATGGAACTTTCTCAAAGAGCGACTTCTGATTGGACAAGAGCAGCCGAGAATACATTTAGCGGGCAAAAACGAGTATGACAGATACAGCGCGAAATGGCAGCCTCTCATTGGACAAGAATCTTCTTGAATTGTAAACATACCCAACGCGGGTCCACCAGCGTGGGTATGATGTAACATTGGGGAGAATAAAATGTTTGATCTCTCATCCTTGTTGTTGTTGTTCGCTCATCAACGCCGTCAAAATTCTGTCATTTATAGGCCAACATAGAAGTATCCGGATGTTCCACGGTCCCCGGATGTAACAACCTGGATGTAAGAGGAGTACCAGGATGTTGAAGAGGTCCCGGATGTAAGAAGCCGGATGTAAAATGAGGACCCGGATGTAGAACCAGGATTCCGGGGTCCACTGCGTTGTAAGTTACAAGCGTCTAGTCCGTCATTCATAATCCAGCCGTCGTCCATTAGAGAATATCCGCGTCCATAATCCAAAGACCTATTCCATTTCCATATAACAGTATTAGCACCAAATTCAAAAAGACAAAAGTATATATAAACATAGGCTTGTTTCCTGCAAGAGAGAAGCGGTCAACAGTTTTCAATGATGCCGGCAAGACATCATGATGTTCCAAAAATATCAAATCCGTATCGCTGATCGGTATTCTTAATCCATAATATTCGTTGTAAAGTCGTCATCTAAAGAATGATGTATCTCAGTCACGCTTTTGATTGTGACTGTTCATATGAGTACCATGAGGATCTTGAAGTACATAGGTTCATACAGCCCCTAGCCCCGGGTTAAGCGGAATTAGACACAAGTTACGAAACGTAGCCCCATAGATCTTGCACGCTACGTTCGTATTTTGCTATCAGCATGCGATATGTATCGCCAAATTTGAGAAACTTTGAGTGGAGGCGCTTGGTGGAATAGCCCTGTTTATAAGTTTCTGCAACAATGTTTTGTGACGTTGATTAAAATCATCACATTTAACACAGGATCTAGCAAATGCTACTAAGCGAGATATGGATACGCCATATGCAGGTCCCACTGAAATATTACTATCCAGAAAGGGATAGTTTACGATGTCGAAATTGTAATCATCTCTTTTGTCATAAAGTCGGCGAGAGAGAATGCCCGCTTCATTTTTATAGAGATAGAGATCTAAATAAGATGTGCCTGTGGGGCTATCTGTAGTTTCCTTCAAATCCAGTGAAGGTGGATATATATCCTTCACTGCGTCATTTATATAGCGATTATCCACAGCGAGAAGATCGTCTATATAGCGTTTGGTGAATGAGAAGGAACGGGCTTTGAATGGATCGGTTTTGAAAGCGCCTGCATATAGTCATATTCATAAGAGAACAGATATAGGTCAGCCAATAGGGGTGCACAATTAGTACCCATTGGAATACCTATATGCTGTTGATATATTGTGTTGCCAAATTTCACATAGATATTTTTGATGAGAAATTCAAGCAACTCTATAAACAAAGAAACATCCCATGAATGATATCTCTTGTATGTAGTAGAGCTAAAGAATGCTTTATGGCTTCCGAGATTAATATATCTACGATCAGTTTTCTTGAACACAGATACTATTAATGAACTTAGACGGTCAATAAGGTCCTGATGAGGGATTGTAGTATAGAGTCGAGAAATCCCATGTGGATACATGTCTGTACGGTATGTGACCTTTAGCATCAAGTTCTTCCGTAAGACATTTTGAGTTTTTCAATATCCACATACATTCAACGCCAGAGTTCTTGAAAATAGTGGCGCAATACCTTTCCCAAAATACTTTTACCTCCTGAAGGGCCCTCGTCAATAGGGTTGAAAGAAGCTTGGTGGTGCAGCTTCTAGAACCAGCTATGAATCTAGCTTTGTATGGTGATTTATGCATTTTGGGAGTCCAGTATATTTTTGGTATGTCGCTATGATTGGTTGGAATTACAAGCGTCTAGTCCGTCATTCATAATCCAGCCGTCGTCCATTAGAGAATATCCGCGTCCATAATCCAAAGACCTATTCCATTTCCATATAACAGTATTAGCACCAAATTCAAAAAGACAAAAGTATACATAAACATAGGCTTGTTTCCTGCAAGAGAGAAGCGGTCAACAATTTTCAATGATGCCTCTTTCCTTGAGAAACTTTTTGTGATTGTTAAATAAATCTTCCAGAGTAAATGCAGTTTGGGAGTAAGTAGACGTATTTGATGAAGATATGTCTACACTCAATTCTTTAACCAGCACCTGGTAATAGTAATATTTACATATGAATATTATATTATTCGGAGCTTTGTCTGCTGGGACTATGACGAATTTACTCTGGAGATTTGCTAGAACTTCTTGCGAATTGCGGTTTCTCAGTACTTGTTTTGGTAGGGGAAGAGAACTTCTGTCAATATGGCGGATTGTTTCAACGACCTTGCTCTTGGTGAGGTCCAGCCAATCAGCGAGTACTGTAGGTTCAACTTTTCTCGCTTAGACCAATCAATAACGTACTGTTCTAATGCAGACAGGACTATCTTCTGGTCCGCCTTCAGATTTATTCTTCTTGGCTCTCTATATTTAGGTCCTTTCATCAGGAGTAATTTCAGTTCCTTATCACTCACCACATCAAGGTCACCAGTCACAATATGTTTGCATGGTGTATAGATAAAGTTCGACAATTCACAATCACAACTATAGCCTCCTGACGTGTAGAAGTTCCAGTCAAACTCATTGACAGCATTGGAGTAATTGAATATTTTGGTGGCTATAGATTTAGTATACTTATATGAAATGCAAGGAGGTTCTGTGAACTTGAAATAGTTTGATACAGCGTTGCGTACCTCTGGATCATTCAGGATTCGAGGTAAATTAATGATGTCCAGTCCTTTATCTAAGTAGTCGAGTTTCAAGAAAAGCCGATCTTGAGATGTTTCGATTATGTTCACTGGACGCTACAACCGAAAATACGCTATATCTTGACATACTTTACTGATTTTTGATGGTATTATATTTCATGAAGACGCAGATTGCTGTATATCTCTGGCTATTTGATTTAAAGCTCTCAGAGGTAACGCATACAGAACTGTACGTAAGCTATGTATACTATTGGGTGCGTTAGTTAAACCCACTAAGTGATTTAAAGTGATATGATCGTGAATCATCGAACTATTAAACTTTCGCCAACCATGGCTGCGTTGTCTCCGTTGATGGGATTTAAATAGTTGAGTAATGTTGGATATATTTGAACGGCGGTTTGTAGCATTGCCGAACCCACTGACATTATCATTTAAACCAAACGGAAACACTGACCCAAGTTCTAGCATCCAGAATAATTCCCGCTCTCGGATTTTTCTCTCAAATCCAAAGGGGAATCCTTAGTAGATGGATAGACGACGTCTATGATCTGAATACTAAAGTTATCCCAGCCATGGTCGGGTCCAGAAAAATGCCTACCTATAAGCAATTGCTTTTTCCTTACGGATTTTCTGTGACCGTTCACCCTAAGATGGAGTCTTTGGGTGGTCTTGCCAACATACTGTTGACCACACTTCTTACAGGAAACTAAGTAAATACAGTTTGTAGTAGAACAACTAAGATCAACATGCGAGTTAACAGAATATGAGTTACCAGTTAACGCGGAACTAAATGAAGCTGAAGTATTAAAGAGTGGACACGTGAGACATCCACGGTGTCCACACTTAGAAATTTTGAAATTATTACATGTAGAATTCGGTGCTATCGGAACCCTCTATATGCCATTGGACATCTGTGCTGTAAGGTCACAACAATGACGTCATCCGGATGTAAGATGAGGTCCCAGGTCCAACAAGGAAAAACCCGGATGTAAGATGAGTAGCCGGATGTAAGACGAGTACCCGGATGTAAAACATGGAAAAACCCGGATGGTAGATAAGGTCCCGGATGTAAAACCAGGATCCCGAGGTCCACTGTGTTGTAAGGTCACAACAACACCCTGTGTGAACCCTCTATATGCCATTGGACATCTGTGCTGTAAGGTCACAACAATGACGTCATCCAAATAACCGTGACGTCAGCGAAGAATTTTTCCTTCGCGGAGCCAGGTGGTGTTCGGTACGCGAGCTCACTCACACAAACACGGAGTCCAGGTGTTCTTGTGTGCGGCCGGATAAACCGCGCAGGCGTGCGGTCGGGCCGGGTAAAACCCGGATGGAAACACCCGGATGATAGGCCACAGTGAATGATAATCTATGCCAATACACCATTTGGAGATTTTGAAATGTCGGGACTATTTTTCTGTCCGCGGAGGCTTTTTCCGCGACCGCATCACCGCCAGACCGCCAAAGGAATTCGAGGTCAAAGGTCACGTGACCTTTGCCGGAACTATAGTGCACTTGACCTCTGTGACCTCGAGCTGGTGGCGCCAACTTTCGGAATCAAGAGTTACCTCCCCCGGCAAAATAATAGTCTATATAGCCTTTATATATTACTACTAAAATCCGGATGTTGAAAAGGTCCCGGATGGGAGACAGAGGTACGACGCACTCCAGTCCATTCCAATATGACTCTCCATTGTAGTGATCACTCTCTCTGATATCACTCTCCAGTGTAGTGATCGCTCTCTCCAATATCACCCTCCATTGTAGTGATCGCTCTCTCTAATATCACTATCCATTGTAGTCATCGCTGACGCACTCCAGTCCCCCGGATGGAAAAAAAACCAGTGGGAAACCCGGATGTTGAAGAGGTCCCGGATGTTGAAGGTCAGTACATGTTAGTACATGTACATCCCCACGTCCAAGGTCACGCCCACACACCAGAAGTGACGTCACACATGACGTCACACACTTGCGCAGAACCCACACTTGCGCAGAACACCTGCACACACAGACCTGCGCACTTCCGGGGTTTTTCTGCGCATGCGCAGTGAACCGAAAAAGCGGCAATATCCACTTTATATACTACTTAAGCTATCTCGTTATTGCACGTTAGCTATCTCGTAATTACGCGTTAGCTATCTCTTAATTACGCGTTAGCTATCTCTTAATTACGCGTTAGCTATCTCTCAATTACGCGTTAGCTATCTTGTAATTACGCATTAGTATCTCGTAATTAGGCGTTAGCTATCTCGTAATTATGACTTAGCTATAGAGAGTAGTATAGAGAGTGTAAATGTCTTAGTATAGCTGGGGAGGGTGGGTGGCAACGTCGGTCCAAAATGGCGGCCGATATCAGAGGTCCCTCTCGGTGACGACGCTGCGTCCGTTGATGACGTCATTTCCTGTCCGAGAAGTAGAATATAAAACGGTGGCACGGTGCACACCCTAAGTTAAACACATGGTCTACCGTCCAGTAGGTCAAAGGCCAATTCATAATGGCGGCACAAGGTCAAAGGTCTAGCCAACGATTATCAGAGAAAGGGCAAATGAGGCCGAATAGAGGGCAGATCAGGAGCTGCGTGAATGACGGACAACCAATGGGGTTAGAAACTGCACTAAACGAAAGCTAAACTTGCCGGAAATAGACCATGGGTCGTCTTCTCGGTCACCAATTGAGGCAAAACTTACAACCCGAATCAATTATATCTATATATTTTGGAAAGAGCATAATTATACGATTATGTCGAGGAACAAGAAAACTCTGAACGCGAGCGTTCCCTTTCAAACTGTTCCAGCATTTCGAGAAATACCTTTGAAAAGTAGCAAAATTGGTCATATTCCGACTGATTTCCAGAAAAATCCGTAGCAGGGATTTCAATTAAACATATTTTTTGTATTGCCCGCACCGGTGCCAAGATTAAACGAAGAAAACATTAGATTTTGTCAGTGTAAATACACCACGATTTTGAATAACGTAAAAGGGGAATAACTCAGGCTGTACAAAAGTCATTTCCTTGTGGGGGGGGGCGGGCGGAGACACCAGCAGCCCAGACATTTTTGAAATAGTACGTCCAGTTCAACAAGAAAATCATCAATCTGAAATGCTGTTTTCCTCTACCAAGCAGGTTTATGAAAGATGGCGAAAAGAAAACCAACAGATTATAGGCTATGTTTGAAAGGTCAAACGGGTGGTGATTTAGTGAAGAAATCCGAGGCTGCTTCATACGAGCGTTTTACATCTCTGTCCGATTGGGATCAGGGGTATTGCTGTCACCTCATCTGTCGGTCTGTCCAGGCATCTGTCCGTCCGTCCTCCTTTCGTTAGGACTCCATATATTTTGAACTACTGAAGGCAGGTCGACGAAACTTCCGTCCAATATAGCATGTCATATGTAGATGTGCCTTTTGTATGTCTCATTGGTCTGGTCATCGCCTGTCTGTCCCCTTTTCTGTCCATCTGTATTATGGTTTAATTCCAACCTTCTCTATTATGAGCCTTCTTATAGTAATTTTCTAAAATCCAGTGGTGGTCAAATGACTTACATAATAATTTTCCTGTATTCAACAATCTTTTCTTTCCATTTTACTTTCAAAATATTCATGGAATGTTTGCCCTGATGTAAATAAATCTACTTACTACATCAAAACATGTTTCTGCAAGGTGTGGACCGGGGAGATAACCACATGGAGAATTGATCTGTAATGTGCAGGGAAATGTAGTGCAAGTTTACATCTCCAGTTTAAAATATCCACAACGCTTTCTGTTCATGAATGGCTATATCTTCTGAATAAGTGTATGAAATAACTTTAAGATGTATGAGGTGTGCATGAAACGAATGTATTCAACTCGATAACAAAAGTAGATTATAATTTATCAACAACAACATGTGTTCTCGCCCGTATGTAAGTGAAAGCTATTACATGTAGTCGACCGGCCAACCTGCTTAAAAGTGCCTTAAAAACGTCCCGATGGCATTTTATGTTAGAAGCTGGCAACCATACTGGATAAGTACTCCAGTCTATGCTCTACACGGCAGGGCCGCATGCCAAGCCCAAATATGCTTTTTTCGGACACAGTGGTCAGTTTTGACCACTGAGGGTCAAATTTGACCATTTTACAACAATGTCCTATTTGAATCTGCAAAACTTGTGCTTTCCGAAAATATAATACTTATGGGCGAGGAAGTGTTTTTAACGAGTCAGGAGCTTGCTATAATTTGAAAATTACATTGAAATATATAGGGGTTCGTGACATAAAAATGCGTTTTTCTCTGAATTTCTGGAAACGACCTTATCGAGGAAGATAAATGTTTGTCTATGCATCTCACCACACTGGCAAAACATTTCACACTACAAATCTCATGCTAGATGAATATCCCAAGCCAGGCTCTACAACATAGGACCAACAGACATCTGCATCTTTCTGACATAGCGGTCAGCTGACCACATGTGCCCAAATAAAACATTTTTGGATAATGTATTACACTACTCTACTAACTGTTGGCTTTCCTAAAATGTATATACTTGTGAGTATTGGATGTTTTTAAATAGTTAGAAGTTTAATATAAGTTGAAAATTACATTAAAATACATGGAGATTCGTAGTATAGAAAGGCAATTATCTTCTTTATTACAGAAACGGACATTTCCATGAGGATTTCCTAGTCAGAACACGTGCCCTGTTCTGTCGTGGTTGATCCAACATGTTTGTTAATTACAACTAATGATCGGAATACAAATAAAATTGAGCAGTGTATAGGTGTCTCTCTTAATGCTGAGCCTTTTCTTGCTTTTCTTGCTTTTCTTGCTTTTTCACAGTATCAGAGAAAATGACGAGCCCTGGAGTTAAGCCTGTGAAGGTATTGAAGAGGAAGAACACAGAAGGGTTAGATCTGACAGTGTGACTGTTTTGCCAGGAGAAGAAAGCTGAACGCTTGCAACCCGGTCCATTTGGAGGAAAAGCTCGGATTTCCGAAGTGATTGCGACAAGACGAAGTAACAGGATACCAGCTCAGCAATCTTTCTGGATAATTTGAGTAAAATTTCTGAGACACAATTGAATTCAAGCGAGATGCATTGGCACAAGTCTTGTTATTGTAACTTTACGTCTGAAAACCGACTGAGTCGTCTGAGGCAGAAACAGAGCTCAACATCAGGTGGTGGAAGTGAACCATCTGGTGAAACATCATCACGCACGTCATGTCGCAGGTCCCTTCAGATGGATCCAGGACAATGTATGTTTTGTCAGCATCATGACGGTCGGAAAATGCACAATGTAGCTACAATGTCGCTGTCCGGTAAAATTTTGTCACTAGCTAAAGATGATCTAACGATGAGAGTTCGGCTAGCTAATATTGTTGACCTAGTGGCAGCTGAAGGGAAATATCATTTGAAATGTTGGGTTGAGTTTGAGCGACGCATGGTGAAAGCGCAATAAAAAGGGTCCACAGAGAGCGTGACTGACAAGGTATTGGAGAAACTTTGTTCGGAAATGCAGACTGGATTATCTCTGGGTCATGTCTACGACATGGGGGAAGTTTGGAAGAAGTCCCAGCGGGTTTATGAAGCAGAAACTACCACCCCACCATCTCGGTATCTGTCGAGACGGCAATCTTCCTACGAAGACGTCAGTAAACTTATTGGCTGGAAGGCCAGTTTCGTGCGTCCGTTGGATTCACAATCGTGTCTTCTGATGTACCCCGGCGAGCAATCAGAGTTTGTCATAGCAAGGAATCTTGCAACATCGAGCCTGCCATCGGAGTCTGAAGATGATGTTGAACTCCCAAATATATCTAAAGGACACGACAACAGCCTGTATGAGCTAATTCATACTGCCATGGAAATAAGAATGGATTTAGATAATACCCCCGGGCACACCTCTGCCTGGACAGGAATTGACCAGGAACATGTGGAGATGGTAATTTCAGAGAGTCTATATTTGTTCATTGGCGTGCTGATGTGGGGAACACCAGTACTTGAGCAAGATGTGGATGAAATTAGTCAGGATCAATCACGAAAAGTTGCAATTTGTAACTTGGCTCAAGATATCGTGTATGCCGTTTCTAAAAACCGGAAGCTTTCACCAAAGCATGTAAATTTGGGACTGTCTCTCCAGCAGGCTACAGATCTGAGACACTGGTTGACCTATTCCATTCTGCAGGTAATACGATTGGCATGGACAACATCCGGCTTATTGGTACATCGATTGCAAGCAATATTCATGCCAATCGTGTTACCTGCAGAATGAAGTAGGTCAAACAGTGTCTCCGATCTGGTAGCCTGATGGAGAGACAGTTACACACGTATATGCTTTGGCGTAAGCTTCCGGTTTTTAGAAACGGCATATTTCATCCACGTCTTGCTTCAGTACTGGTGTTCCCCCATCAGCACGCCAATGAACAAATATAGAGTCTCTGGAATTACCATCTCCACATGTTCCTGGTCAATTCCTGTTCAGGCAGAGGTGTGGCAAGGGGTATTATCTGAATCCATTTTTATATCCATGGCAGTATGAATTAGCTCATGCAGGCTGTTGCTTTAGATATATTTGGGAGTTCAACATCATCTTCAGACTCCGATGACAGGCTCGATGTTGCAAGATTCCTTGCTATGATAAACTCCGATTGCTTCGCCGGGATACATTAGAAGACACGATTGTGGATCCAACGGACGCACGAAACTGGCCTTCCAACCAATAAGTTTACTGACGTCTTCGTAGAAAGATTGCCATCTGGACAGATACCAAGATGGTGGGGTGGTAGTTTTTGCTTCACAAACCCGCTGGTACTTCTCCCATGTCGTAGACATGACCCAGAGATAATCCAGTCTGCATTTCCAAACAAAGTTTCTCCAATACCTTGTCACTCGCGCTCTCTGTGGACTCTTCTTGTTGCCCTTTCACCATGCGTCGCTCAAACTCAACCCAACATTTCAACTGATATTTTCCTTCAGCTGCCACTAGGTCAACAACATTAGCCAGCCGAACTCTCATCATTAGATCATGTTTAGCTAGTGACAAAATTTTATCGGACAGCGGCATTGTAGCCACATTGTGCATTTTCCGACCGTCATGATGCTGACAAAACATACATTGTCCTGGATCCATCTGAAGGGACCTGCGACATGACGTGCGTGATGATATTTCACCAGATGGTTCACCTCCATCACCTGGTGTTGAGCTCTGTTTGTGCTTCAGACGACTCAGTCGATTTTCAGACGTAAAGTTACAATAACAAGACTTGTGTCAATGCATCTCGTTTGAATTCCATTGTGTCTCAGAAATTTTACTCAAATTATCCAGAAAGATTGCTGAGCTGGTGTCCTGTAACTTTCGTCTTGTCGCAATCACTTCGGAAATCCGAGCTTTTCCTCCAAATGAACCGGTTTGCAAGCGTTCAGCTTTCTTCTCCTGGCAAAACAGGCACACTGTCAGATCTAACCCTTCTGTGTTCTTCCTCTTCAATACCTTCACAGGCTTAACTTCAGGGCTCGTTATTTTCTCTGATACTGTGCTCTAGACACTGTGAATGTATCAAAGTAAGAAAAGGCTCAGCATTAAGAGAATATGAAGACGCCTTTACACTGCTCAATTTTATTTATATTCCGATCATTAGTTATAATTAGCAAACATGTTGGATCAACCACGACAGAACAGGGCACGTGTTCTGACTAGGAAATCCTCATGGAAATGTCCGTTTCTGTAATGAAGAAGATAATTGCCTTTATATACTACGAATCTCCATGTATTTCAATGTAATTTTCAACTTATATTAAACTTCTATTTAAAAACATGTCCGAAAGATGCAGATATATGCATGTCTGTTGGTCCTATGTTGTAGAGCATGGCTTGGGATATTCATCTAGCATGGGATTTGTAGCGTGAAATGTTCTGCCAGTGTGGTGAGATGCATAGAAAAACTATTATCTTCCTTGATCAGATCGTTTCCAGAAATTCAGAGAAAAACGCATTTTTATGTCACGAACCCCTATATATTTCAATGTAATTTTCAAATTATAACAAGCTCCTAACTCTTTAAAAACACTTCCTCGCCAACAAGTATTATATTTTCGGGAGGTGCAAGTTTTGTAGATTCAAATAGGGCATTGTTGTAAAATGGCAAAATTTGACCCCCAGTGGTCAAAACTGACCACTGTGTCCGAAAAAAAGAAAATTTGAGCTTGGCATCCGGCCCTACGTTGTTCAGGAATGTGTTCTGCAGACATATAACATGGGTGCCAGCTTCTAACAAAAAATGCCATCGAAAGTGCTCTTTCGTCTGTTTGGCCGGCCGACTAATGAGAAAATATGAACAATATGCGAACAGCTCAGCATCCTTTTTGGGATCTGCACAAAAGCCCCAGCGTACAAAAACTCCTCTGACAACCATCTGACATTTAGTTTCAGCCCAGGCCAATAACGTCAGAATTTTTCTTCACAGTTATGTAAATACTTTTTTATACCCCCAGTACGTAGTAGGCGGTATACTGGATTCCGCTTGTCCATTCTTGTCTCCATCCATCCATCTCTTAGTCCATCTGAAATTCATTTTCGGGCAATAACTTGAGAACCACCCACCGGAATCTTCTCAAGTTTGGTATGCATTTACCATGCCATGATTAGTCGCTTGGAGTTGCGTTCCACCCATATGTGCCTACATCTTAACTTGATTGCCGAGCAATCACTCGAGAAGCACTCGTAGACTTTTTCTCAAATTTGGTATGTATATGAACTGTGGCTTGGGATAATGTTCCGCCCACTTGCACACAGAGGATGGCGCCACTTGGTGGCAAAATCTGAAATTCGTTTCAGGGCAATAGCTAGAGAAATGGTCATGGGATTCTTCTGGAATTTACTATGCATATACTATGCTAAGTCGCTTGGTTTCCAGGCAATAACTTCAGAACCACTCAGATTCTTCTCAAATTTGATATGCATATATCATACCTTGATGTGTCACTTGGGATTGAGTTTCGCCTACTTGCTCCTAGAGGTGGTACTACCTGGTGGCAAAATCTAAAATAAATTTTCAGGCAATAACTTGAGAACCACTCATCGGATAATTTGATATGCATAACCATGTCTAGAGATGTCGATTGTGATTGCGTGTTGTCGACTTGCGCCTACGGATGGCGCCATCTGGTGGCAAAATCCATTTCCAGGCAATAACTTGAGAACTGCTCAAATTTGGTATGCATATACCATGCCTTGAGTTGCCGCTTGTGAATGTGCTTCACCCTCTTGTGGCAAAATCTTAATTTGTTTTCCGGTCAATTACTTCAGAACCTTATTACTTCAGAACCCCTCATCAGATTCTTCTAAAATTTGCTATGCATATGCACGGAGATGTCGCTTGCGATTGTGTTTCGTGCACTTGTGTCTATAGGTGGCACCAGTTCATTTCTGGGCCTTCACAAAGAGTTCACTACATGTGCAGGAGATAGCTTACCGTACCAATATGTATACAATGTGAAAATTGGATGCCCAGTGATGAAGCTCTGTGTGCCCTTTGATGTGCTTAATGGTTTGTGGGTGTATAATGTCTTTTCCTTTATATCTGTTGTTTACCCTTTGTTGTGCTTATCCTTTGGCTTTGTTGGCTGCCGGAATGCACTCCAAAGCGACACATGCGCGAAACATGATGGGGGGTATCATGCAACAAATATAGCAAATAATCCCACCATTCGCATGCCAGCTATACTTCATAAGTCAAACAGCAACTGTAGTTGTTCCCAACTTAGCGATATGGACACCTTGCCACAACAATACCAAGGTTGATTAAAATACACTTGTAACTTCACAGGCACTGTCTCAGGATTTTTTTTTGCCACCTCATCAACCCTAAGAAAATTCTTCTTTTTTTTACATTTCTTTCAAAGTTTTCCCCAAAATTATGTACTTGAACATTGAGTTGTTTGATGTTTTGTGCAGAAATATAATTGTTGAGCTTGGCTGATTCTTCACGTACAGCAACTCGAAGAACATTGTTGGTTTCATGTAAATTGTATTCACTACTGCATCGGTTTGCCAGAAAAGATGCATTTATTTGTGTGTGGTCAAAAGAAGTTAAAAAGATAACAAGCCTCCCTACCTCATTTTTTTTAGATATTTTATTCAGCCCATGGTTCAATCAGTGGTTCATACAAAAGCGTATACAAATGCCATAAAGTCTTGGTGTTGTTACTGTTTGGGAGCTGAGGGATTATAGCAGATCTCGTGCTTCATGTTTGAAATGTGTCTTCACTCGTGCTGAATATAAAATATTTGTTATACACAAACTGTGGTGTAATTTAGTCAATAAAGACATGTAGTTTAAGGGTATAATTGCAACCTATAGGAGGGCAGAAATTAACTAATCATATATGTAGGCCTAAAACAAAATAATAGTATGGACATTGTTTAAATGTGCAAAAAAGATTGGGGCAAGGCAAAAAACTCTAGTTTCAGGTACACTCCCCAGGAACGCCATTTTGAATTTACCCACAATGCCCTCCTTCTAACAATATGTAAATAGACTGAAAATGATCGCATTATAATAAGGAAGATATTCAGAAATTTTGGAGTCTTGAAATCGATTAGCTCTGTAGATATAGGTAAAATTCTACCTTGAGCTTATTCTACAACCAAACCCCATCCAGGCCAAAAAGAGATAGCAAAAATTTCCCGGAAGCCAATGAAAGAAAACCTGGCACCAATTATTTTTGCCATTCGCAAGGTCCAACCTATCAGAAAATGTAAAGTTACAACAATTTACAACCAAAACTACTCGGCGACAATTGGCCCTATAAACAAAATTATATGTTTCCAGTAACTCGACCTACCTGGAAAAAATGTGGTAACCTCATTTTTTATTGGATTTTGAAGAGAAGTCCTACCTCGTTATGAAGGGAAGATGTCTGTCAAGGTGAAAGAGAGAATACTACAGACCGATTATAATGAAGTTTTGTTTATTTTCATTTTCTGCTCATTGCCAAGTTTGAATCATACGTCTTATACCAGGTAAAAAAAATGTGACCATTTTTCCCCCTACCTACTTACCTGGATTGTTGTTGGGAAGAGGGGGGAGGGGGGACTTTACAGGAAACACAAAATATATTTGTTTAAACCGGAGGTTAGCACCCAGGGTAGTATGGACCGACAGCGCATGCACGGGATCGAGTGCGTAGATGTAGACGAGGTATTCCGTTGGATGTTTGAATTGACGAATAAGGATTCAAGATTTTCCCCAGTTCCAAATGATTTCTCATTCTAACCTCATTCCAGCACACAACATTTACGATTGACGCCTGGCGTCAAAAATGCTCATCGCATTAAAACTTCAGGTCCACCCCTCCTCTATTTCTGGGACCTGAATCGTTGGAACGTCTATTCGCCTTTTGCCGCCCAGCCGCGTAAACCATTCAACACGGCAAGTGAATTTTCAACGTATTAAGACCAGGATAGTGTTACCTGTACAGCAAGAATAATTACGAGAAACTAACGCGTAATTACGAGATAGCTAACGCGTAATTACGAGATAGCTAACGCGTAATTACGATATACTAGCGAGTATTTACGAGATAGCTAACGCGTAATTACGAGATACTAACGCGTAATTACGAGATTGCTAACGCGTTATTACGAGATACCTGTTTCGAATTTTGTTTTTCACCAGTCCTAGGCGTTTCCGTAGATTTTCTAGTGAACAGTTTTTTGGTAGACCAAATAGAATTTTCGTGGGGCTTATCAACATCCCTTTCCAGTTTGAATATAAAATCATTACCAGAGTTCTCGCCAGATATTCTTTACACATCACCATTCTATAAACTAGTGAAAAATGGCTTCTTCATTTAGTTCACAACAAGTACATAATTTCTGGTTTTATACCTTAACTTATTTGTGGACAGATATCTGTGAATCACTTTAAACTGGAAGTTTGGAAGCTGTATATTTCTTGTTATATAGGCAAGATCATCAAATTAAATAATAAAGGCACACTGACGAGAGAATAGATTTTCAATGATTTTTTAACTCTACCTGTCCTGGAGGTGGGGAGTTGTTCACTCTTCGATTCCCCGCCCCCCTGTGCGTGTTTTTTTTTTTTTGCTTCTGTCTCCGGAACGACAAAAACTTGATAGCAGGACACTCCGTAACTTTTTAGATTATCATGTTGGCGTCATTTTAAACCTATTTGTATAACCCCCAAACAGGGGATCATGAATACATTCAAAATGGCGACCATGTGGGGTACCAGAAAAGCGATGTTTTCGTCATTATTCTTCAAAATTCCTGCTTTTCTACGACGAAAAGTGGGTAAAAGCTATTTTATTTCACATCGAATTATCATTTACTAATTTATCATGCAGTTTTTGTGGAGAAAACACATAAAAAAATAACCGGAAAATCCTTTTGAAAATGGCGTCACTGTGATATCATCATGTTTTTGTAAATTTACTAGTAGAGCCTGCCCCAAAGATGTAGTGTGATAGAAGTTTCAGCACTCTAGCCTTAGTAGACGAGCGGCGATTGGCAAAAACGCCTTATTTTAGGAGTAAAATGCATCCCCCGTACACAGAGGCAAACTATATATCATTTTAAAGCTGAGACTCTCTTCTTTTAGATGAGGTACGATGTGGTGGTGAAAACTATTGCCGTATGCTAGAAAAATTAGGAAATGCAAGAACCATTGGATTGCACCTTTCTACTTTTAAAATGGGGTACAGGTATTAATATGATTATATCTTCATTCGTATCAGGCATAGGGCAAAATGGTTGGTGTTAATTGATTACGCAAAGGTTCTTCAATCGTCTAATATCAAAAACAAATTTGAGGTCATTGACCTGTGACGTCACAGGGGGACCATCTCCAAAATACAATTAAATTGTGTCAAACGCATTAAAAACTATGTCAAAGTTTTTTTTGTGAGTAAAATACTTCATTGTTAAATGACCAAAATGGTTCTTATGTCGAATATAGTCATCGGTCAAATACTTCGGCAAAGATCTGGTGCAATTATCTTTTAAATCCTCAATTTAACCACCGTCATTCACCATAGTGTATTAGGTAAATAAAAAACACTAACTACGGCATTAGGCGAGCGGCGATTGTAAAAAACGTCTCATTTTAGGAGTAAAATGTACATCTGACTACATCCTATAGTGTGAGGTAGCAATTTCCGCTCCATTAAACGGGGAATCGATTGATAACAGTTATGTTAAGATATCTTGAATCATGATGTCACTTGGGGGTCATCTCCAAATTCCGAATGAAATACACAATTATGGTTTCTTTACTAAGTTATTCAATGTAATGAAATTCATATAATTATGCCAAGTTATTGTCAGAGGTGCTGTGTATCATTACATGAAAAGTACAGGCTATTTAAGGATTCTCACTACCTTAGAAAATAGAATATGTGAACAGGAAGTATCTCAAAATTATACATTTTCTATGTCTACTAAGCGTTTATCTAAGATTGCCAAACATCTGACTTCAGCAATACTTGATATGAATGTTTTATGATTTAATGTGTATATTTCAATGTTTTCTTTTATCTCTTGTTAATTTTAAAGCAATATCAAAGGTTATCTTGATTATCGTTGTGAGTGGGGGTCATCTCATAATTACTATTGCAATTTCACGATTTTCTCGGATGTCAGCCACCGTAAATAGTTTAGTTCCGTGATTTAGACATTCAGAATCATTTGACGCCGTAGCTGTATATTGTTTTGTCAAACGTACAAATTAGTTTAGAATTGAAACAGGGGTTCTTTTCAAAATATCCACAAAACATATACGGGAAGACGTAGAGTGGCACAAAATTACAAAATTGGCGAAAGAGTGCTGTGAGCATCAGTTTTTACCTCAATTATTTATCTAATTTTCTGAAAGCATTAAATAGATCACCGCAATACAGGAACTTGTCTATAAACATACCAACTCTCCTGGTATTTCCCGATCCCACAACGGCCTGGGTATAGGAGTTTCATTATAACATCACTATATGTAGCATGTACCTCAGAGCAGTTGCTTCAGATATTTTTGGGACTATAAATTCTGTATATCCCTGGCATATCTTTTATCAGGGGCCAGCCTAATCATAAATACAATAGGACAGTCCAGGGATAGAACTATTTAATATAATAATAATATTTATTTCAGACACAGATTCTATAGAATGAACAAATAAATAATAAGATGGCAGGCAAAAGACAAATTTCTAGCGCGTTACACAGACTTGGCTAGACCATTGACAAACTACACGCGAAGTCTGAGACAAATCGGAAAGCCGCAAAGTTGTAAGTAAGAATTTGTCCGTCGACATAAGTCTGTTCCGTAGAAAGTTAATCTGGCGTCGAATAACCTCATTAAAGCTGGCTACAGAGTTAATCCCAAACATGTACAGTAAGTAGCACTTCAATTGGGCGTGGAGTGCATCAACCTGCGAAATGTATGGTGTTCTATTTGGGCCAAGTTTGCGTCGCGTGGCGACTTTTAGAAACTCGCCACTCGCCACGCGCCGTGAACCTCTCCGGCGCGCGGCGACTGGCGACTTTCTGCTATCTTTTAACCTGCAAAAACTCGCCAGTCGCCACCCGCCGTAAAACACGGCGAGTTTCGCTCTATCTCTTAACCTGCAAAAACTCGCCGCGCGCCACTCGCCGGATGAACCACGGCGTACGGCGACTGGCGACTTTTGACTGTAGTGAAACTCGCCACTCGCCACGCGCCGTGGATATCTCCGGCGCGCGGCGACTGGCGACTTTCTGCTATCTCTTAACCTGCAAAAACTCGCCAGTCTCGCGATTGGCGACTTTTGACTTCTGGAATTCTCAGGACTTTTTCTCAAGTGCGCATGCCCGAGGAGCATCAATTATGCAGTTGCAATATCATAAATCACAGTCGCGATCTCATAAAATTTGAGGAAGTAAAAAAAAAAATGGAAACTGTTGAAAGAAATACGTCTTTTCATCTTTGAAAATAGGGTCTTGATAGTTTGTAGGGTTTGTGATACAGGAAATATCAACCCAACAAAGAGCCGCTCTATGGATTAAAACAGCAATGAAGGATCTCTTATACAAAGATATCGCCGTTTTTCACATAAAACTTACGAAGAGAGAAATTCAATCATCCAGAGAAAATGTTAACATTTTTTCTTACTTTTTTAATCAATATGACGATGACGCTCTATTCGCTTTCTTAATATTTCATACAGCATATTAGTTTATCTTGTAAAACAAAATTCCCGCGTCGAGTGCTTTATTGTATCTTAAATAAGGAACAATTTCAAAGCGATTCATTCTGAATTGGAAACGATATGCTGTTTTATAAATATATAGAGGCACTTATATAAAACGAATGAAAAAAAAAACGATTGAAAATGTTGTCTTGGTGTTAACTTTTTAAAATATACCAGCAGATAATAACGAGAGTATGGAAGTTCTGCACAGAAACGGATAACGAGTATTTTAATAAAAAAATATCTGCACATTTGACAAAATTAGATTGCGTTATATGCGTATTGCATTGAAAAGAACTTGTTTCAAAAAACAACTATATTAATTATTACAGATAGCTTACATCTTCAAAATTAGTCACATAGCATCAGATGTAGCTGGAGAGTTCATTCATTAGAAATTATGTATATTTATGCACGAGGAAGAGATTTAAAATTAAATTAAATGACAGCATGTTTCGAACAAATTATTCCGATAATTGATGCTCCCTGGGCATGCGCACTTGAGAAAAAGTCCTGAGAATTCCAGAAGTCAAAAGTCGCCAGTCGCCGTGCGCCGTGGTTCATCCGGCGAGTGGCGCGCGGCGAGTTTTTCCAGGTTAAAAGATAGAGCGAAACTCGCCGTGTTTTACGTCGGGTGGCGACTGGCGAGTTTTTGCAGGTTAAGAGATAGCAGAAAGTCGGCAGTCGCCGCGCGCCGGAGAGGTCCACGGCGCGTGGCGAGTGGCGAGTTTCTAAAAGTCGCCACGCGACGCAAACTTTGCCCAAATAGAACACCATAGAAATGCGTTGCTGTATGTGTTTTTTACAGTTACAAGACCGCAAATGGCTGCAATATACTGGTAAAGTACAAGAGAAGTTGCTTCTTCGCATCTTGAGAACCCATATAGAACTTTCGAATCAAAATGTTGGCACGAATGCATTAGTTTCTAGTTTGCACAGTCACCATAACTCAGTGAGATCGCTGGAGATAAAATGATCAAGACATTCGGCGTTGTCTAGGTGTCTTGTCGCAATGGTGTCAGGGCAGAATTGGTGGTTTTCAAGGTAGATAAGGCTCAAGTTTTGTACAGAATTATTACCGTTTTATTATCACAGATGTCAGGACAAAATTGTCGCCCATAAAGATCTTTTGTGGGTATTGAAAACTACCAGTCTTAATTCGATTTTATCGGATATACACATATCATGTTTATTCATTTGTATTCTTAAACAGCATTGTTTCTTATAGTGGAGCCAATTCGTCATTATGGTTGTCTCGCTTCTGTACTGGAGGTCCGTCGTTAACTGGAACTAGGAATTCGTATAGGCACGGCTGATAAAGAGTATTCATACTACTTTAATATTAGGTGTTACAGTCTGGATCTCAGCGATATTATTCTGATGTATGTCTCGAATTATGCCATTTTCGTTACACGAAAGACATACGAACAACATCATGTGAGCATATATGGCCACTCGTAGGTAGAATCAGTATTCGGGGTTGAAACACGCCAGGAACGTGGGTATGTTAATGTGTCAAAACAGAAAATCTCGAATTGAGATTGGTATTTTTCAATACCTACAGAACTCCAGAAGCGAGAATTCTGTCCTGGCACATATGATAAGGCAGTAATAATAATGAACAGAACCCGGACCTTACGGAAGACAGCGCTGAATAATCATGAAATTTGTCAAAGTATTTTTCAATTCCTACAGAACTCCAGAAGTGAGAATTCTGTCCTCACACCTTTGATAAAAAAAACCCACAGTAATAATACTCTACAAAAAATGCACCTTATCGACATTAGAAACTGTGGAATACAAGCTTTTAATCTGTCATTCAATATTCCGCCGTCGTCCATTAAAGGATTTCCGCGTCAATAATCCGATGGCCCAATTCATAAAATAACAATGGCACTAAATTATAAGGACAAATCATAATATGCGTAAAACTAGGCTGATTTCCTGCCAGACAGAAGCGGTCAACAGTTTTCAATGATGCCAGCAAGATATCATGATGTCCCCCAAAATATCAAATTCGTATCGCTGATGAGTATTCTTAATCTATATGATATACGTTGTTAAGACGTTATCTAGAAGATGATGTATCTCAGTCACGGTTTGATTGTGTCTATGAAAACTATGAGGATCTTGAAATACATACGTTCATACAATCCCTAGCCCCGGGTTAAGCGGAATTAGACACTAGTTACGAAACGTACCGCATAGATCTTGCACGTTCAACATGCGATATGTAGCGTCAAATTTGAGAAAATTCGACTGGAGACACTTGACGATATAGCCCTCTTTTACAGGTTCATATAAAGATATTAAGAGAAACAGCATACACATGAAATATGTCAAAGCAGATAAATCTCCAATTGATATTGATATATTTCAATACCTACAGAACTCGAGAATCGAGAATTCTGTCCTGACAACTTTGATGAAAAATAGTAATAATTCTACAGAGGACTTGGACATTATGGATCTTGGAAACTGCGGACGACATCTGAAAAAATAGCGCTATTAAACAACGCTACAGCAAAAACGTCATTAGAATCGCTAGTTCTGCCCTGACATCATTAACAACCGGAATAATACTGTACAGCAGCACAGGCGAGATCATAATATTGGAGATTATATATCATTAATATTGATTTATTGAAGATTAGGCCTGACCCCTGTTGAGAGTTATGCTTGGGATATACAGAATATATACTCGACAAACTATCCGAAACGGCTGTTTTGAGGTACATGAGTACATCTAGTGATGTCCTATACTCAGGCTGTTGTAGGGTCAGAACATACCTGGAGAGTGGGTTTGTTTATGGGCATTTTCTTGTATGATATTAAACTGTTTTCAAGAACATACTCTTGATGTGACAATTTTAATACTAAGTTTAGATGACCTCCTGAATAGTTTTAAAATTTTGAAGAAGGTGGAAAATCAGGGACCTGAAAAGAGTAATTTATAGAATACTGTATCCACAAATCTTATCAAATGTGGTAGATTTCAAAGAACCTATTGTGGGAAAACATGAAATTGCAATAGTAATTATGAGATGACCCCCACTCACAACGATAATCAAGATAACCTTTGATATTGCTTTAAAATTAACAAGAGATAAAAGAAAACATTGAAATATACACATTAAATCATAAAACATTCATATCAAGTATTGCTGAAGTCAGATGTTTGGCAATCTTAGATAAACGCTTAGTAGACATAGAAAATGTATAATTTTGAGATACTTCCTGTTCACATATTCTATTTTCTAAGGTAGTGAGAATCCTTAAATAGCCTGTAGTTTTCATGTAATGATACACAGCAGCGCTGACAATAACTTGGCGTAATTATATGAATTTCATTACATTGAATAACTTAGTAAAGAAACCATAATTGTGTATTTAGAAATATTTCATTCGGAATTTGGAGAGGACCCCCAAGTGACATCATGATTCAAGATATCTTAACATAACTGTTATCAATCGATTCCCCGTTTAATAGAGAGGAAATTGCTACCTCACACAATAGGATGTGGCCGTGTGGGGGGAGGGGGGGGGGTGCATTTTACTGCTAAAATGAGGCGTTTTTTGCAATCGCCGCTCGTCTAATGCAGTAGTTAGTGTTTTTTACCTAATATACTATGCTGAATGACGCTCGTTAAATTGAGGATTTAAAAGGTAATTGCACCAAATCTTTGCCGAAGTATTTGACCGATGACTATATTCGACATAAGAACCATTTTGGCCATTTAACAATGAAGTATTTTACCCACAAAAAACTTTTGACATGCCTTTTAGTGCGTTTGACGCAATTTAATTGTATTTTGGAGATGGCCCCTCTGTGACGTCACAAGTCAATGACCTCAAATTTCTTTTTGAAATTAGAAGATTGAAGAACCTTTGCGTAATCAGATGACATCAACCAGTTTTCCCTATGTCTGGTAGGAGTGAAGATAGTCATTTTAATACCTATACCCCCATTTTAAAAGTAGAAAGGAGCAATCCAATGGTTCTTGTATTTCCTAATTTTTTAGCATACGGCAATAGTTTTCACCACCACATCCTACCTCATCTGAAAGAAGAGAGTCTAAGCTTTCAAATGATATATAGTTTGCCTCTGTGTACGGGGGGTGCATTTTATTCCCCGCTCGTCTATAGGGATATCGATAATGTATATGGCGAAACTTTCCGCCTCTCCCAGGCTACGGTATACCACAAATCGCCAAGGCCAGATAGGGTTAAGTACTTTTATAGAAATGGGATGACATTCAACTGGCTTGTTATTGATCACCTGAACGGTAGGTCGACCCCGTTGCCATTTTTTGACGATTCCCTTAGTTTGGGAAGTTTCATGTGCAGAAATAATGTAGATGTAATGGCTAGAAGATTTCAGATAGCTTATGATCTCAACCTAAACGCTCATCGCCGAACGTATCTATAGGTACACGATGATCTCCATATATTAAAAATAATAGAGCAGTATCCCGATATGAAGGACCCACTTAACAACCACAAATATCTGGGCTCTCTTTCGGATCAGGAATAGCAAAACAACTGGTTCTTATTTCACCCCGTTTGTTGGTACAGATGACAGAGCTTTGCATTCATGCTTTCTTATGCAGATCAAAGGACTTAATTATGGATTACAAAAGATGTTTTTCTCCGGGGAAATATGCCTGATGCGAGGTTTCACAGCCACGTGACCAGGTCCATTCAAACTCGCAAGAGAGAGGCGACTCGCCTCGTTTTGATGTAGTCATGCGCAGTCATGTACTTCGCTCTATCGCTCTATCGCCATCGCTCTATCGCCATCGCTCTATCGCTTTATCGCTCTATCGCTATCGCCATCGCTCTATCGCTCTATCGCCATCGCTCTATCGCCATCGCTCTATCGCTCTATCGCCATCGCCCTATCGCTCTATCGCCATCGCTCTATCGCCATCGCTCTATCGCTTTGCTTTTTGACGTACGATGGCGAAGTGACGATGGCCCCTCTCGGCCATCATACGATAGCAAGAGTGCAGCGCCCAAAAAAGCTAAAATATACGTTTGCAAATGCCATTAACTCGTCCGATAAGACTCCGAAAAATACATTTAATTTTGCTTTCGGACACTGGCCCATTGTTCTTTCAAATAGCGTAAAGGTTTTTTGGGGTGATAAGTAGCATATAAACGTGAAATTGACCCGTATTGACCTCAAAGCATAAAGTACCCGGATGTAAAGATCAAGTGCACTATATTTCCGGCAGATCCGGTCACGTGGCCGGAAATGATCTTTGGGAACTGTACTCCTCCGCGGTTGTCCTCTGCGGTGATGCGGTCGCGGGGAGAAGCCTCCGCGGATAAAGTATTCCCGAGACTTCAAATACGCGGGTTGTCGCGAGATTCTCCGGGAATGTCCGGCAATATAATATCAGGTCATGTCCGGTAATATAATGTCCGGTAGGTCATCGAAGTCAAGATAGCCCAGCGACTTCCAATGTGAATCTCCCGGAATGCACGTCATCAAACAGGGTCCCAGACAATATCGCCAGCACTATGACCAGCATAAATGGCAAGTGAGAAACCCTCAGTTTCTCCACATAGCCATACAGCGAGAGAAGGGAGTGTCGTACTGGCACGAAAAAAATACATGAATCATGCTGCTCGTGTTACGTCACAGAGGTCATATGCAAATTTCTGGGATCAGTACGACCGAATAAGCTCTTTCAGAATGCACGTCATCAAACAGGGTCCCCGACAATACCGCCAGCATTATGCCCAGCATAAATGGCAAGTGAGGAACCCTCAGTTTCTCCCCATAGCCATACAGCGAGAAAAGGGAAACCGTGTTGGCACGAAAAAAAAATAAAAAAATACATGAATCCAAGGGAAGTAAGACTTTTAGTAGTAAAGATAACCTATAGGTTTTGTACGATGTTATTATGACGAGTCTATAATCAGTGCGACCACAGGGTCGAGTGTGTCGTGTCCAGTATATTTCCGCAGAAAATAAACAAACAAAATGACGGCGCTTGCTGTGGGAAATCTCCTTTTGGCATCGATCGTGCTGCCATCTGGAGGCTTTTAAGAAAACTCGGACTAGGCGAAACCTCTGTGGGCCAAATTCCGGGTGATCTCCCCTGATTCGAACATTTGCATGTTAATCTATATGCGAATGCATGTATGGGATAGGGGTGGTCATTTTTGCATGTAAAATTAGGATTGGGGTTGAACCTATAAAAAGCGGAAGCACGGACTTTACCCCTAAAATAGAGAAAGCCCCTATCAACCAGATCTAGAGGGGCTAATATGACTCCCCAGCGGATCGGGGCCTGCTGAGAGAGGCGGGGCGGGTTAGTGGGTGTATGTAAATTTAGGATTGGGGTTGAACATATAAAAAGCGGAGCACGGACTTTACCCCCAAGATAGACAAAATCCCTATCAATCAGGTCTAGAGGGGCTAATATCGCCTCCAGGTGGATCGGGTCCTACCGAGAGAGGAAGGGTGGGTCAGTGTGTGTATGTGAAATTAGGATTAGGGTTGAGCGTATAAAAAGCGGAACACGGATTTTACCCCTAAAATAGGAAAACCCCTATCAACCAGGTCTAGAGGGGCTAATATGGCTTCCCGGCGGATCCGGGCCTGCCGAGAGAAGCAGGGTGGGTTAGTGGGTGTATGTAAATTTAGGATTGGTGTTGAGCATATAAAAAGCGGAAAACGGACTTTACATCTAAACCATGGGGAATCATGGATGTTTTGGGGTCCACCATTGGTACGAATGGGGCGTGGGAGGTGAAGGTCACTACGACCGGATAAGCTCCTTCAAAGAGGGTCACGAGACGTCTACGGGGTTATATATATATATACGAGGGTCAGTAAGAGTGTGCGTCATTCACCGTCCGTCATTTGATCAACCATGTCACCAAGGGACCTGCCCATAAATAAGCGGGTCAGTCAGAGTGTGCGTCATTCACCATTCGAAATTTGGTCAACCATGTCACCGGTCCTATGAGCCGCCCTTCCCCTTACACACCAGGTGGGATTACACGCCTTTGAAGACAAAGTCGACGTCGTGTAAGACCATGTAGATGTTACCTGGTCGCGCACTGACACCATATCGAATACGGTTACGCTACACCGTGACGGCTGGACCGTATTTAAATGGGTATTGAGCGGTGAGTTCGATGGGAACCACATCCACATAAACAATGCCATCTACGTACACCATGGACCATTCTTCGCACGCCTGGGGCGTTTCAACGAACCTACGCGAGGCTGACGACTGTACAGCTCACCAATCCCCAGTGTACGAGTTGTCACAGCGAAGCAGCTCATCAATTACCAATATACGATTTGTCAGGGCATTTCCATCATAGCTCTCCAAAGGCAGCCATCATCGCCGTCTCAGCATCATCTACATTGTACAGAATCTATTCAGTAAAAACAAAGAACATCGAAACATCAGTTTAAATGGCGACTACCTGGTGGTCTTGAAATACCCGCAAGATACCACTCAACTGCTGCCTGGCGGGACAGATGTACCCGGCCGCTCGCGGTTTGTATTGGAAGCCTTTAAAGATGCTACTACGTCCATCAACATCAATGACACGTACCAAGTCACCGCGACGATCACGATGCCGAGAACAAGCTCTCAAGGTCAGCGAACACTATTAGGACCACACCACCCAGTAACAGCTCGGCTGCTGTATTTCCCAACAACAGCTGCCACATCCCTTACATCTCCCCGGACGTTGGGAGTGTGGCCTGGTGGATATCCAGTACCCGTATAGGTGGTACAACGTGCAACATGATACAGTGTGGTACGAAGTCGTATACGAAGGCAACACTTACAACTTCACCAGTTACCCTACACTCAAAATATTCATCCAGGCGTTGCGTAACCTCATCAAGAGCTCGACCCCTGGATGAATCAATATCTTCCCGTTTGCGAACATGATCCACGAGTGGAACCACGAGTTCCTGGTCATTCTCCAGACGAATTTGACCGTACGTTTCAGCAAGACGTTGCAGGAGCTGTGTGGACTGGAGACGGATAACTATGTAGGGCCCGGTCGGCTCCGGGGGAAGACCATGCTGGTTCTTAAGGCTGGCTTGTATGGACTATGTCTATTCAGATGTGGTGGATGGTCACATTGTCGGCGATATCGATGCGCCCCTGCTCCGCGTCTGCCCATTGCAAGGGGACTACGGAGATCAGGTCACACAGGGCTTTAATCACGTACTCTATCTACCGGTGCAACAAACTGACATCAATACCATCACCATCGATATAAGGGATGACACCGGGCAACCTCTGGCATTCGAGATTGGGAAAGTGGTGGTCACACTTCATTTTCGACAACCACGTTCTCCCGACTTTGTATAATGAAGGTACCTTACGAGTGCGATGCACGCAGTTATGTGGTCTATAAAACCCAACAGGCCGGTGGGGGCCTTCCTGTCTTTGCAGGTACATTCTTCCAACGAGGACATGGGCTAGGGATCATATTCGGGAGCATCGTCAAACGTTCCTGCCCTTAATGACACGTGGGGTAAAAGCGGTCGGCAAATAAGCTGTCCGAAGTGGGGCGCAAGCCGTGGGAGATGCGTTCAGCGGTGTCATCGTCCGAGGAATTGAATCGCCGAGTCAAAGAAGCAGGAGGTGTCTTGGTCGCCAAAGCACAACGAACCGTAGGGAATGAAAGACCTGTACCGCTGAGACTGCGCACCAGTCGACGACCGACCCACCGAGGCGGCACATCGAAAACCCGGGATATCTTGGCGTAAAACACGTCCTTAATCCACGCAGATTCCTGCCCCTCCACCAACAGTGAATTTGACTTGCGGACCGTACCGCCTACACAGCCTAGTGCCGAACAAGGATTATGGGTGGAGCATCTCCCGCTCTCCAGCATCAACGAAACAGGGCCCATCGAGTTCACCATCAGCAATGCAGATACGGCCTATGTGGATTTAGCCCATACGTACTTGTATGTGAAAGCCAAGATCGTCAATGGGGATGGCTCCAGAATAGTCGACCGTTCAACGTACCTCTATCGAGCCTAAATCGAAGCGCTGTTGTCGTATGGACGAGAGGCTAAACACTCTCAGTTGACAGCAGTCCGGCAGCCAAACCCCAGTTTAGGCCTCGATGTGGAAATGGACTCCACCTAACGTTTTTTGATGGATTATATATCTCCAATGTGTGCAGATTCAGAATCCGGATGATGCCAGCTTGGCATCCTTGGGGAAATCAAAATATGCAAGATGGCCGCCAGCATATGTAACATGCAACTGTGTATCGCTTAGATTGATCGATATATGGAATTGAGCTATATATTCTTGGTTTAAAAGTTTTTATTGCTCAAGAAATGGTGTGAGATAAATTTATTAGTACTTCATACCACTTATGAGTAAGAAACTGGACAACAAAGATGTCCGACACCCACAGTACCATAATATAATGGCTATATTCAACATGGCCAAAACAGTGAAATATCGATGGCAATATAATGGTTAAACAGATGGCTATATACAACATATACAACATAACACTGGCTTTAGTGTCGTTGAGTGGCTAAATTAATGGGTAGGCACAACATAACACTGGATAGTACCTATGAAAATATAGTCGTTAAACAAACAGCTATATACAACAGAACACTGTTTTACTGTTGATGAAAATATAGTGGAAAAACAGATAGCTATATGAAACAGAACACTGGCTTTACTCTCTCTGGCAATATACTGGTTAAACAGATGGCTATATACAACATAACACCGGCTTTTCTGGTGATGGCAATACACTCTTAATGGCTAAACAAATTGGTAGTCACAACACTGGCTTCAGTGTCAACAATATAGTGGCTATCTAAATGGCTATATAGAAAAAAATACTGTGTCGACGACAATATACTGGTTACAGAAATGGAACTTTTATCTGGATACCTGCCGTTTCAATAGGTAAAT
This sequence comes from Hanleya hanleyi, assembly GCA_036873755.1. Lineage (NCBI taxonomy): Eukaryota > Metazoa > Mollusca > Polyplacophora > Lepidopleurida > Hanleyidae > Hanleya > Hanleya hanleyi. Next base: position 22,642 of record JAVTVY010016872.1, on the reverse strand, counting down.
GAATAACAGACGAATCAATGGAAATTGATTCATTGACGTTATTGAAGTAGTACGTAACCGTAAGTTAGTGTTCATCAGGCTATACTGTAAACTGTTCAGTCGTGTCATCATTGTCATCCTCATTTGCTTCATCGTCGTCCCAATCAGCCTCTGCAGTCCATTGATTCTGACAATTTTCAGTTTCTTGACAACTGCGAAATACCGCCCACGAGAGTTTAGCGCTATTACACCTACATCTTCCCGATGAGCAAGGATTCTCAGTGTCACAACCACAGTAAATCATCTCCAGAATCATCGCAGGTGCAGGTTGTGTCTTGGATGGCATGGTTACTGCTGAGAGAAATTTTGTTAATTCATCCTTGAGCCATCCATGCTCGGTTGCCTTCAAGTCCGGTGGGTCTTGTTCGAGAGCAGCCTTCAAAATACATGTTTGGAAATGAGCACGCTTCACATTCTCAGCAAAGGCTTCTGTAGTTGGGGAAGAGATTTTAGTTTAGGTGTTTTGATCATTTTTCGCTTTGCCGTTCTGGCCAGTCGCATTTGATATCGAACGTCAGACATATTTCCAAGACACTTTGTCCCATAACATGCTGCTACAGATGTAGTAGATATAGCAATGACCTCATTTATATCTGCCTCAGTGTCACCTAACTTTTGAAGAACATGTCCCTTCGAAAGTGCTTTCAGTACAGTTGCTTTACCGATGCCCCACAAATACGCCACTGTGTCACAACCAGAGACAGCACGAGCAGCCAGCAAATGGGGAACAATGTTAGAATGCTTCTTTGCTGTTGTCCCTATGTTAATCAAGGCGTGCTTTGAGCTGGTGCCTTCCATTAAAGCAATAGAGTTTATCCCGCTATGGTGGTAATGATGTACGAGCAAGACAAAAACTTCGGTGTCATCAGTGATAACTTTGATGGATTGTTTTCCTTGGTTTGCAAGAGCCATCATTTGTTGGACCATTACTACATCAGCCTCTTCGAGGCTTGTCTTCATGTCATGCCGAGCTATCACGATACCTTTGTATATTTCGCTAGGAACAGGGTTACTTCCAGTCACCACAAGTCGGAAGTTGTATCTGTCAGAGGTCTCTTGAAGATCCTTCACCTTTTCATGCCGCCGCTGGCAAATCAAATCAATTAACTGAATCTTGTTCCCAGTTATATTAAGAGCTACTTGCTGAGGAGGGAGGGTTGTAGATGATTTCAGCTTATGAAGCCTGCTCGCTTGTGAACCAGCTGGACTAGTTCTTGTGGTGCCTTTGATGCTATATTCATAGTACCGATCGAATACAAGTTATACATCTCCGTGTCATAGTTTACTCAGAACGTAGTCACAAATCCGTCAACAAAATGCTGAACCGTGCCCTGTGATGGTCACTGGGTGATCCAGAGAATGGCACATCCGTCAATAATAGTAACTTCTGGGGTCTGTAGTGTTCGGGATGATTGCTCGACTTGAAGGTTTTTCTTTCTGGTGGACTTGGTTTCAAACATTGCCGTTGACGAAGGGGCCAACTCAAACGAGAAAACATCTTTCAGATTAATGTCGCGTGTGGCGATCAACCCCATGACTCTGGAGTAGATGAGCCCAGTGTCAAAAGTGGTCTCGGAACAACTTTGACACTTTTTCGACTCACCGACATCGTTGTAACCCTGTTGACCAACGGCTCATTGAAACCACTAGGCCAACTAGATTCCTATTCAACCATTTGCTTCCTCCCGATATCAGTAGCTTTGTCAACATTCGCAGACTCAGCACAAATCCTACCCGATATTATGCTGACCATACCGTCATCAGTTAAGTTTTCATCAGAATCTAGTGGATCAATGCCAGTTTGAAGTTTTTCTCTGATTGATTGCCTGTCTTTCAAATCGGAATTCCTGCGAGCTGGCATTTGTTCCTTGTGACGAAAGACCTGCTGAGATTCAGCGTTCACTTCTGTCATGTCAACCACGTCTTAGCTGTTCTAGTGGCAGTGTTTTGCTGTTCTACTGGCAGTAGTCTTACGTTCCAGTAAGCTCGTCAATTCATCACGGCAATGGACATCTTCTAATGTGTTTCGCAAAATTTCCTCAGTGACTATTCGAAGTGCTCGAACATTCTGTGGGAATTTCTTGCCTGATAACTTACGAATCACTCCTCCAAATGTGGATTCCATCCCCTCTTTCAGTCCACTGTCTGCCATCAACACACCAACACACCCAACAAGACTCATGAGCATGTGCATTCTCCGAAGTCGATGAATGAATTCGCGAAACAGCTCACGATGTACCCACATTACATCAACCGCGACACGGTATAGCTGTTGATCTGCTGTAAATACCGTGTATAGTTGTCATGTCTGCCTTGTGAGGTTTTGAGCTTCTACCATGGCAGTCATCATCGTAGATGGGTCAGAAGGCAACATATCTTTGAGTACTTTGGTTGCCGGTTTTAAAGCATGTCCTTTTTCACGGCTCATACTCGTGTTATATCCACCAAACTCAGTGGGGGAAGGGCGAGAAACTACACTCTTTAAAAAGTCGAAATCTAAATTGTTGGCTCGATGTAATGATACTTGTTGTTGTGCAATGACCTTTAAATAGAGTACAGAACGCCTAATTTCTTGTTCGAGCATCTCTGGTTTCTTTGGGCCATCATAGCGTTGTATGGGGGCATCTTTCATTTCAGTTTACATTTCATCCTTCTTAACGCGCCTTACCGTGCATTCCGCATACGTCAGCATTCTCACTGGGTTGCGACTGTATTAACAGCACAGCCAAATCATGCGTTGAACGTAAGCCATTTTGAGAAGATATGTTAGCATCAAAGTTGTCTACAACCACTTGAACTAGCCCAATATCAGAATCTCATATTGCACTGACGGCATGACTTTCAAGAGGTGATTTGACCGCAGAGGACTTGAATCGCAAGACTTCGTCATACGAGCAAGTAACACCAAAGTAATAAAAGTGTTCTATAAGAGATTTTTCTCTAACCATGACACCCAGACCTATTTGGAGGACAGTTGGCATCACTACACCGGTAATGATGTTGCCAATCAAAATGGCTGGCAAAGTCGAATTTCATTTGTCGGATACATTCGACAGTACAGACAAGAAAGCAGAACTGACTTGCTCTGATGCAACGTTTTTATCAATCCTTGTCGGACACAAATATCGATAGGAATTCAGTTTTCTGGATTCACTTGCAATTGTTTTGCCAAGTACAGCCGCTGAATTATCGTCTTCGTCGTCAACTACTATACGCAGCAGTTCCGAAGCTTTTCTTCGAAATATGATGATATTGGCGAGCCCAGAGGTTGAAAATATCAAAATATTTTCACCGAAGTGTCATGACAACTTCATAACAAGACTGCGACGGGAGACTAGCCCACCTGCATGTGACTGATACAGATTGAAAACATCCACAGATGTCCAAACTCTGGATTTGTTAGATATCATTTTGTCTACGACAGACTGAAAGGCCGAATCTATACCTTCAGAATCCTGACCTTTTTCGTTGCAAAGTGTACTGAGCGGGGTGCCATAAATTTGCTTTTGCAATCATCATGGTAACGTGCATCGGCAGCATGAAGATCACTCAATGCCCCATGGAATCGCTCTTTAACCTGTCGGGCGTTCTCGTCATTACGTTTTTTGCAAATATCCAAGATACATTCTTTGCATGATCTTGTGCCGGAACCACGATCGGCAGTTCTACATAACCGAACCGTACGCCAACAGTCTGGGTGTCGAGGATCAGTGTCCATGACGCACAATTCTCCACAAAAGATACAATTTTCAGATCTGCGACTTCGTTTGGGTGGCGACGATGATTTAGATTGTTCAATGGTCTTTCCCTGTCGTTTCAAATATCTATCAATGTGTGCCGATGATGTGTAGGATGAGACGCAGTGTCGATGACATTTAATTGTCAAGTTACTGTCTTCGTCCAACTGAGGTTGGAGATCAAGATGTAGGCCATCACCTCTACGCTTACCGGATTCTATTATCTTAGCAATTCGCTCTACTCCTATGGTTGCCAGAGGCTTATCTATTCCGCATTTAAAAGGCATTCGGCCATGGTTAACCTCGTGGCAGAAAGGACACTATATAGCAACCAAGTATAGATGGCGCTGTGTCCTGAAGTTTCAGTGCATCCGGGCTCTGTCGCCAGTGAACAGATGGCGCTGTGGATCATGGGAGGTATATACGGGTTAGTGGAACTGCGAAGCTCAAGCGAGTAAGATCGATATGTCATATATATCAGCATTTTGAAAGCCATAGGTGATGGAGGTAAACAATAAATTCGACGCTTTATACTTCAAAGAGACTGGTATATTCTTAAGGCTAAATGGCAGCCATCTTAAATAATTTTTCCGGTTTTTCTTGTTTGTTTTCGCCAAATTGTTGTGTGAGGTATGTACTGATTGAATTTATCCCAAATTTATAGTCAAATATATCACAATCAGTGATCGAGATCATCCATGCGACAATTTAGCATGACATAATAACCAGGAAATGCCTCATGACGGCCATCTTGGATATTTCGATTTTCCCAAGGATGCCAAGGTGGCATCATCCGGTTTCGTGATCAGCGCATCGAAACGATATAGAAACCATCAAAAAACATTAGGTGGACTGTATTTCCAGGTTTTTCGACCTGCTGCCGGACTACAGCCCCTTTATTCTACCGGGACTACGTGGGCGCAGAGAACGCCAATGCGAGATGGAACAAACTGAAGGGTTTCACTGCGAACGGCAGCTCGGTTGATCTCATCGGTCGACTGCACGCAGACCTCTTCATGCAGGACCGGTACCCCTTGAACGAGATTCTCATCAAAATCCAACTAATACGAGCGCCCCAGTCCTTCGCCTTGATAGCCACTGACGGGGCATGTAGATCATCATCCAAGACGCAGTCCTGTATGTGAAACCGAATCCAGCCGTCCAACTGGGGCATCTCAAAGCCTTGGAAATAAAACCAGCCCAGTACCCGAAGAAAAACCAACAAAGAAAACCTTTTCCTCGGGGAACTGCCCAAGCGATTGATCCTGGCCTGTGTGGAGAATACCAGTTTCAGCGGAGCCTACCGAGAGAACCCGTTTGACTTCAAAGCTTTCGGCATCAATTTTGTGGCTCTGCATGTGGACGGACAACAGGTCCCAGCCGCGGCCTTAACACCGAACTTTGGGCGCGGGAATTTCAATCGAGCCTATCAGAGCCTGTTTACAGCGACCGGACAAACCAGACAGGATGAAGGGAATATGATCAGTCGAGAGGACTACGCTAACGGATAGACGCTGTTCTGTTTCGATCTGACCCCCACCTTAGAGAACGACCATCAGCTGAACCTCACCAGGCAAGGCACCTTACGGTTGGAAATCCAATCAGGAGCACCATTAATGTGATCTGCTACGCCGAGTTTGACATTACAACCGTGGTGGTGAATGACACAGGGACAGGTATGGTCTTTCAAGGGGTGTTTGCCCCAGATGTGTTCCCGTTAGACCATGTGTATCCGGCCGCATACATGCTCAACACGGGCCCGATGGATCGTTCTTGTCAACATTGGGTGGCCGTGTACTTGACAGAACAGCAGGGCGAATACTTTGATCCGTACGGCCTGCCACCCCTCAATCGCGATTTAACAGCCTTCATGGACGAAGGCACAGAGACGTGGTGTTGGAACAATCAAGCGTTGCAAAGCCTGAGCAGTAGCGTCTGCGGCCAGTACTGCTTGTTTTACCTCTACCACCGTTGCCGGGGACGGACGCTACCCACTATTGTACAGATGTTTGACGAGTACCCCAGGCCGAAGAACGAGATGTTCTTGTGTACGACTGGACCGCAGACCATTTCAATGTACAAGCCCCGTTCTGGGCTTATGTTCTAACCCTTTCAATGTACAAGCCCCGTTCTGGGCTTCTGTTTTCAGATGGTTGTTCTCACGTTGTTTTTTTTATTGTTGTTCTTCAATAAAAAACAAAATGAGAGTTCACCCAAAACCCTGTCTTGTGTGTTTTTTGTACAATAGGTTACGAGCTTAAGCAAGTGGCCATCAAGGTCCAGTGCTTGAACATAAATGTGGGATCCTAATTTTAACCAAACTGGTAAAGGCCAGTCAATGAGTCGGCTGAGAAAGTAGCCAACCATTGGCCTAGGGTGGGGCCAAATGTAACCAATCAATGCCCAGAAAACAAAGCAAGAGCACTGCAGTAAAATAGAGAACCAATGAAATTCGCTAACAGACCAAGTACATGTTTTGGTCTAGGTTAAGAGCGGGCATTCCAACACACACATTTGACGATGAAGGAAGATGGCAAGTTACAGGTGAAGTGAAAAAAACTATAGATTTCGAGGTGCGAGTAAAGACCAGGAAGACGAGTGGAGAAAAGGAGCTGACGATATTGTCGTGGCCATGTTTGATGACGTGCATTCCGGGAGATTAACATTGGAGTAACTGAAGGATATATACAGTCGTATTCACGGACAGATAACTCTTGTTACATTTTCCCAGACATGTCAATTAACATTGAAGTAACTGAAGGACATATACAGTCGTATTCAGGAACAGATAACTCTTGATGGGCCTCAACGACCGGTCTGGAAGGGCACGTAGACGCCTCTTGATTCTTTGAAACAGGCCCCGATCCGCCGGTAATCCATATTAGCCCCTCTAGACCTGCTTGATAGGGGTTTTCCCTATTTTAGGGGTAAAGTCCGTGTCCCGCTTTTTATACGTTCACCCCCAATCCTAATTTTACATACACCCACTAACACACCCTGCCTCTCTCGGCATGCCCCGATCCGCTGGGAAGCCAATCGGACCACTAGGGGACTACCTCGACCCCAAAACGTCCATTCCCATGCCACTCTGTCTAGTGCGCATGCGCAGAATGACGTCAGTTCCACGTCACACCCATTCAATCGGATGCTCCCTCACGAGTGCTTCACGATGACACCTCAGTCGACTCAATCGGACCACTATGGGCCTCTTAGACCCCAAAACGTCCACTTTGATCTGCCTGCCCAATGTGCATGCGCACAGTGACTTTTTCAAAAATTTGCGAGACCCCTCCCATCGTGTTCTACGTGGTGAGACGCAGAAAACAAGATGCCACATCCCGTAGTAAAACCCACGAGAAAATAATAACCACCCCTATCCCGTTCATGCATTCCCGTATAGATTAACATGCAAATGTTTGGCCCATAGAGGTTTCGCCTAGTCCGCGTTGTCTTCCTTGCCTCCAGATGGCAGCACGATCGATGCCAAAAGGGGATTTCCCACAGTAAGCGCCGCCATTTTGTTTGTTTATTTTCTGCGGAGATATACTGAACACGACACGCTCGCCCCTGTGGTCGCACTGATCATAGACTCGTCATAAGGACATCGTACAACACCTATGGGTTATCTTTATCACTGTAAGTCTTACTTCCCATGGATTCATGTATTTTTTTTCGTGCCAATACGGTTTCCTTTCTCTTGGTGTATGGCTATGTGGAGAAACTGAGGGTTCCCCACTTGTCATTTATGCTGGGCATAGTGCTGGCGGTATTGTCGGGGACCCTGTTTGACGACATGAATTCTGAAAGAGCTTATTCGGTCGTATTGACCCCATGAATTTGCATATGACCTCTGTGAAGTCACACGAGCAGCACGATTCACGGAGAATGACGCGCGATAATTATCGCTAAGAACCGATCCCCATAACTTGAAATTTCCCCGTATTGCCCTTTGACCTCTTAGTGCACATGACAGAAACCGGAAGTGAAGCATCATGGGATAGAGTGCCCTCAGAGGTCAAAAGAACCGATTCCCCATAAAGTGAAATTCCCCCTATTGACTTTTGACCTCTCTGAGTGCACTCTATCCGATGCTGCATCACTTCCGATTCCGGTCACGTGACCGGAAGTGACCTTTGACCCCTGCGCGCCCTTATTAATATCCGGTATTGTGCGCATGCGCAGGGGTCAAAGCCCCCTTCCGGTAACCGAAAGTGATGCATAATGGGATAGAGTGCACTCAGAGTACAAAGGTCAAAACGGGGGAATTTCACGTTATATTGCAACTGTGATATTTCCCTTGAATCCTAACAGACGTGGCATTATAGTCAAACTTTTTACGCTACTGTATCTCCGGAACGGAGTTCATCGTGTTGGGAGTTTTTTGAACTTGCTTTTGATGTTTTTAACACTCTTCTTTCCACATTCCTCTTACTCTGCGAGAACCGAGCAAACATTCTTTTATTTCATATCAGAATATTATATTACTAATTTATCATACAGTTTTTGGGAAGAAAATATATAAGTAAAAGTTCGAAAAATTAACAAAAAATCGGGGGGTTTTTTCTAACGGTCATCTTGTATTATTTTACATTTTACATACACCATATATGTATATAACTGTCAAAATTTCAGATAATAAATCTGAGAAATTTTCTACAGACCTGTTCAATATATTCTATATTAGAATGAAACATACATTTTTGAGGATACTCTTCCTCAATAAAGCATCTGTAGTCCTTTTATTTTTCGAAAATATATCTCAAATATAGCAACGAGTTGCAATCCTCGGGTTGCAAGCACCCATGGCATCCAACGAACCAACAGTATTAGTTCAGATGTGTTCAGTTTCTGAGAAATGTTGTTATTGTTGTTGTTGTTGTTATTTCACAATGATGCAGAAAGGACAACAACACCTACAAATGTTCAATTAAAGTGCAGTGCCTCATTCTACATCTTACCTTGTTACTTTGAGGTCTAAACTGTAAACAGACGCATTCACAACGGAGAAATAACTGAAGTCTTTAGAGTTTCTTGAACACTCAAACCACTGATCAACATATGCGAAAAACTTGCTGGGTCACGTGATTACACTGCTTTCCTCGTGTCCACATAAGGCACCACAGGTGTCGGAATAGAACCACATCACCGAAGGGCCTAGGGCAAACTATCACAGCGTTGTTAGTATGATACACGCTAATTCCTATAAATCACCCTATTTTCGAGGCATTGTTATGACGTACCAATATCTGTGTATTAGCCCTATTGCAGAATTTTATCCGTCCCTGGCAAAATGCACTTGTAAAAACACGGGAGCGAAGGGATGTGTAATTATATAATAATTTAATTGTATAATTATTTCTTTTCCCCAAAGAATGAAAGAATGCATTATAAAAGCGGAACCGAGCTGCGAGCAGCTATGAGTCGGCTTCCGAAATTATGCATTCTAGGCGATCTAGAAAATCCTGACAGGCTGGACATTCAATTCAATAATAACATGGAGTTGTGCATAAACTGTCTAGCGGGGGGAGAGGGGGGAGAGATGCGTCAACATATAACCTATTCTAATTGTAATAATGAAGTTATGATTTTAAAATTCAGAACTGTACTGTGCATATCGAACAATTCTCTCAAAATTTCTGTTTTTGTGGAATTTACGGTCGATCATCAAGGATGAGACGGTCCAAGTAGTGAACGTTATAGCAGTAAAGGGAGACAATCCATGTAAACGACACTCAAACTAGTGAAAAGGTAGACAAAACAGTCTATATTTGTTTTCTGCGTGCCTTTTGTCTGTTTCTAGTATTCACGAGTTTGAAAAGGTTATGCTCTTGTATTATGTATAAGACTAAGTGAATTTATTGGATCGGTTCAATTTAGGAACGTGAAATTGTATCGTTTTTCCAACAAATCCCCGAGTGAATGTTGCAGGCTGCAGATGTATATAACGCAAGAGGCTGCAGATGTAACAGAAGATCCAAGGCATTGTGCAGAGTTATTTCTCCCATTGGATTTTACGACGACTTAATTGTCGAAGCTTTTGCAATAAAATAGTGTCAGTCCTGAATGCTCTTTACTCTTTACAGGTTAAAATACCCTTCGCCTTCCGTTCTCCGCTGCGTGGTGTATGCCGACGGTCATAACACACGAACCTGGGTTATCTTGCGGTGTTCTCGCCCTGAGACCAGTAAAACATGCGACATGACAAAATTCTTGACAATTTTTGCCGAGCTAGATTCGCGCTCGCATAAATGAGGTCATACTTTTGAACTTTTTCACTGCCTTGAGATAGGGGCGCACAGACATCCCCCCCCCCCCCGCCCGCCCCATCCCCTGTAATTAACACTATATTGGACCCAGAGTTAAAATCAAGTTTTCAGCGAAACCCTTTGGGCTGAATTTATATCAGCGCACTCTAAAAAAATGGCATTTTCAATTTTGCATGTCTGTTCTGGGGGGGATTCGACTATGTGACCCCTACATGACCGGCAAACTCCCTCGTTTTTTTCTACGAAACAGCGCAATACCACCATTTCGGAATATCGGGAAAATTATTTAAGCTACGATTAAATGAAATGAAGCAATAAAAGTTAGCTATAATAATATCCAGTAATAAAACATTTAATGCGGGAACATCGACCTAGCTGTGCTGGAAATGACGGCATTGCTTCATTTTACATCTAACCAGCAACATTTCTGCATATTGTATAGCCATGACGCAATGCATATATAGAGTCACTTTTCACGTCAAAATCCGTTAATTGAAAATTCGACCATTTTGATTGGTCGATGGCGGCCATCTTTATTAACCGATGAACTTTATGAGTCACAAGAAGGGAGAACTCTGTCCATTGATCATGTGTACCAAGCTTCACAACGATCGGAGCAGCGGTTTCAGAAGCGAAGATCAATGAAGGTTTGGAGCTAAATCCAAGATGGCCGCCAAACCGTTCAGCCAATCGAAAATATTTGCTTTCAGTGCAACAGACCATGGCCTTCCCGACATAACGCAGTGACTTAGAAATCCGTATCTATCAGGGTTCAAGAGAATAAGCCGTTGCAAAATTGGCAAAGTTTTTCACAGAATTCAAGATGGCGGCCAAACCACGTGACCTAGGAGCAAAATTTTTGCATATTCGTGATCGCCATATCACGTTGCATATATGTAGCCACTTTTCCCGTCCAAATCCGTCAGTTGAAAATCCGACTATTTTGATTGGTCAATGGCGGCCATTTTGTTTTACGGAAAAAAATTTCAAATGGTCATTTGGAACACCTTGATTAATTGAACATGTGTGCCAAGTTTCGAGGCAATCGGTCTATTGGTTCCAGAGAAGAAGATCTTAAAAGGTTTTAGAGTAAATCCAAGATGGCCGCCAAAGCATCTGACCAATCAGCTTCATCTTTTGGTATGCATTAGATCTCACGTTCCCCAATACCAATGTGAAGTTTCGACTTCATCGGTTGAAAGGCGACCAGGGTACGATTGACACAAAATTCGGCGGAATCATAATAATAATAAATATAGCCGCGAGCGGCAATCCTCGGGTTGCAAGCACATATCGCAGACAATGAACCAACAACAGTAGTTTTAGACCTGGAAGCCGATTTGGCAAAACGTTATTTATTCCTTTTAGATCTAACCTACATAGTTACCACTGAAGAACAATCTGTCAATTCGCAAATTTGGGTGATTTACATCTGGGAATAGCAGGGATACTATTGAAGCTACGTTGAAATGCTTAACATATTTCCGAAAGAACTTCTCCTGGATAATATAAAGCAACAAACTGCAAGGCTGTACCACCTATTAGTTCCAGAGTTATAGACCCTAAAAGCTGTGTTCATTTTTTGACAAAATTCAAGATGGCGGCCAAACCACGTGACCCAGGACCAAAATCACAATGCATATATGTAGCCACTTTCCCCATCCAAATCCGTCATTTGAAAAACGGACAATTTTGATTGGTCAATGGCGGCTATTTTGTTTTACGGAGCAAATTTTCAAATCGTAATTTGAGAGCCCCAGATACATAGATCATGTGTACCAAGTTTCAAGTCAATCGACAAAGCGGTTCCAGAGGAGAAGATCTTTGAAATAATGCCTTTTTGGAGGGTAAATCCAAGATGGCCGCCAAGCCTTTTGGCCAATCGGCTTCCTCTTTGGATATGCATTAGATCTGACTGATCCCAATGACTGTGTGAAGTTTCAACTACATCACTATAGCGGTGTTGAAGAAAAACAGGTCACAAAATCTGGCGGAATAATAAAAATATGTAGTCACTTTTCCCATCCAAATGCGTGATTTGAAAATCCGACAATTTTGATTGGTCAATGGCGACCATTTGTTCAACGGAGTAACTTTTAAAATAGGAATCTGAGAGAACTCGATCCATCAATTACGTATGCCAAGTTTTTGAGTCAATCGTCTCCGCGGTTCCAGAGAGGATGCTCTTGGAATGTTTAGGGCAAATTCAAGATGGCCACCAAAGCATCTGACCAATGGGCGTCTTATTTGGGTATTCATTACATCTGATGGGCTCAACCGCGAGGAATCCACTATATTCAGCAGCAGCGTGTCCAATAACATACATATAGTCACATCCGCTATCGAAATCTGTTACATGAAAATCCCATAATTGACGAATTTAAGCGAATTACGATGGAGAATAGAGGGAAAACTATTGAAGATAGGTGAAAAATGTTGGCATATTTCCGAAAGAGCTGCTCCTGGACAATATAATGCTACAAGCCGCAAGGCCGTACCACCTATAGTTCCAGAGTTATACCACTTACAAGATGTTTTCAGTCACTTTCTGACAAAATTCAAAATGGCGGCCAAACCACGTGACCGAGGACCAAAATTTTGCACATTAGTGATCGCCATATCGCAATGCATATATGTAGCCACTTTCCCCGTCCAAATCCGTTATTTGAAAAACCGACAATTTTGATTGGTCAATGGCGGCCATTCTGTTTTATGGAGCAAATTTTCAAATCGTAATTTGAGAGCCCTAGATCCACAGATCCTGTGTACCAAATTTCGAGTCAATCGACCCAGCGGTTCCAGAGGAGAAAATCTTTTTAGGGAAAATCCAAGATGGCCGACGAACCATCAGACCAATCGGCTTCTTCTTTTAACCCTATCTGGCCTGGGCGATTTGGGGTGTATCGCAGCCTGGGGAGGGGCGGAAAGTTTCTTGGGTTCAAGCTCTACCGGAAAATGTCAAAAAATCCAAGATGGCCGCCATGATGACGTCACAGTGACGTAATCATCTCGGAAGCCATTTTTCGGCCTTTTTGAGGTCGATTTTTCGAAATTTTCATTTTTCAGATTTTTCTCTCAAAAAATCTAATAAAATAGAGAATAATTAGTTGTGCATAAATAAAATACTTTTCAGGCCTTTTATGCGCAGAAAATGTGAAAAACATTGAGCGAAAAGATTGAAAAACACGACTTTCGCGTATACCACATGGCCGCCATTTTGAATTTACCCATGATCCTCTGTCCAGGGGTAATTGAAAATAGGCTCAAAATGACCCCAATAAGATAAGCTTAAAAGTCACTAGGTTTCAGCCTCCTCGGTTTTGTCGTTTCGGAGCAGCAGAGAAAAGTTCACTAGGGGGGACTTTCCGCCCCCCCCCCAGGCCAGGTAGGGTTAATATGAGCTAGATTCCACATTCCCCAATACCAATACCTTCATCGGTCGAACAACGGTACAGTTGACACACAATCCGGCGGAATCACACATTAGCAATAACAATAGGTTTGCACGCCTGTGACTTGCAACCCTAATAATGTTCCTAATAAATGGATTTAGAGCTTCAAAAAACACTTTTTCTTGGTCAGCAGCACGTGGGAAACACGTTTCTGGCCTCTGTTTGTGCCCTAGACGGCTCCTTCATCGAAATCAAAATGTTAGTACGTTGAAATAAGTACAGAAAACGGTCCCTGGAGTCCAGACAAAGACTTGAATGGAGAAAGTTGAGCTTGGAATTTAGTCGCCTGGAGATAGTGCTTTTCACAGTGTGCTTTTGTGAAGTTTACTTTCAGCCATATGCTCAGACCTACTCAAATTTCACGTTCTACCATAGCTTCGGAACTATTAATACGATCATCCTGCAATTTCACTGCCATCATAGCAGTTATACAAGGAGTACCTATGCCAAAACTCAGAATAACCCGACTCGTTGTTTGTGTAATATTGAACAGAATTGTACTTCTCAAATTATGCGATTTTCGGCATTATTTGAAAATTTGACAAATTTGATTCCTCTATAGCGGCGAAACTATTGAACCTACGTACAAAGGAGCTGCTTCTGGACAATATAATACTACAAACTATAAGGCTGTACCTATCGTAGTCCCAGAGATATAGGCTCTACAAGATGTGCTCCGTTTCTGACAAAATTCAAGATGGTGGCCAAACCACGTAACTGAGGACCAACATTTTTGCATATTCATGATCGCCATCTCGCAGTGCATATATGTAGCCATTTTCCCCGTCCAAATCCGTTATTTGAAAAACCGACAATTTTGATTGGTCAATGGCGGCCATCTTGTTTTACGGAGCAAATTTGCAAATGCAAATCTGAGAGCCCCAGATCCATTGAGCATGTGTACCAAGTTACGAGTCAATCGACCAAGCGGTTCCAGAGGAGAAGATCTTGAAAGGTTTTAGGGAAAATCCAAGATGGCCGCCGAACCATCTAACCAATCAGCTTCTTCTTTTGATATGCACTAGATCTCACATTCCCCAATACTTATGTGAAGTTTCGACTTCATCGGTTAAACAGCGGCCGGGATACAGTTGACACAAAATCCGGCGGAATCACACATTAGCAATAACAATAGGTTTGCACGCCTGTGGCTTGCAACCCTAATAATGTCTTCATTAGAAAATTTGACAATTTTGATTCCTCTATAGCGGCGAAACTATTGAACCTACGTTAAAAGGGTAGACACACTTCTGAAAGAGCTGCTTCTGGACAATATAATACTACAAACTATAAGGCTGTACCTATCGCAGTCCCAGAGATATAAGCTCTACAAGATGTGCTCCGTTTCTGACAAAATTCAAGATGGTGGCCAAACCACGTGACTGAGGACCAAATTTTTTGCATATTCATGATCGCCATCTCGCAGTGCATATATATAGCCACTTTCCCCGTCCAAATCCGTTATTTGAAAAACCGACAATTTTGATTGGTCAATGGCGGCCATCTTGTTTTACAGAACAAATTTTCAAATGCAAATCTGAGAGCCCCAGATCCATTGAGCATATGTACCAAGTTACGAGTCAATCGATCAAGCGGTTCCAGAGGAGAAGATCTTGAAAGGTTTTAGGGAAAATCCAAGATGGCCGCCGAACCATCTAACCAATCAGCTTCTTCTTTTGATATGCACTAGATCTCACATTCCCCAATACTTATGTGAAGTTTCGATTTCATCGGTTAAACAGCGGCCGGGATACAGTTGACACAAAATCCGGCCGAATCACACATTAGCAATAACAATAGGTTTGCACGCCTGTGGCTTGCAACCCTAATAATGTCTTCATTTGAAAATTTGACAATTTTGATTCCTCTATAGCGGCGAAACTATTGAACCTACGTCAAAAGGGCGGGCACACTTCTGAAAGAGCTGCTTCTGGACAATATAATACTACAAACTATAAGGCTGTACCTATCGTAGTCCCAGAGATATAGGCTCTACAATATGTGCTCCGTTTCTGACAAAATTCAAGATGGTGGCCAAACCACGTGACTGAGGACCAAAATGTTTGCATATTCATGATCGCCATCTCGCAGTGCATATATGTAGCCACTTTCCCCGTCCAAATCCGTTATTTGAAAAACCGACAATTTTGATTGGTCAATGGCGGCCATCTTGTTTAACAGAACAAATTTTCAAATGCAAATCTGAGAGCCCCAGATCCATTGAGCATGTGTACCAAGTTACGAGTCAATCGACCAAGCGGTTCCAGAGGAGAAGATCTGAAAGGTTTTAGGGAAAATCCAAGATGGCCGCCGAACCATCTAACCAATCAGCTTCTTCTTTTGATATGCACTAGATTTCACATTCCCCAATACTTATGTGAAGTTTCGACTTCATCGGTTAAACAGCGGCCGGGATACAGTTGACACAAAATCCGGCGGAATCACACATTAGCAATAACAATAGGTTTGCACGCCTGTGGCTTGCAACCCTAATAATGTCTTCATTTGAAAATTTGACAATTTTGATTCCTCTATAGCGGCGAAACTATTGAACCTACGTAAAAAGGGTAGACACACTTCTGAAAGAGCTGCTTCTGGACAGTATAATACTACAAACTATAAGGCTCTACCTATCGTAGTCCCAGAGATATAGGCTCTACAAGATGTGCTCCGTTTCTGACAAAATTCAAGATGGTGGCCAAACCACGTGACTGAGGACCAAAATTTTTGCATATTCATGATCGCCATCTCGCAGTGCATATATGTAGCCATTTTCCCCGTCCAAATCCGTTATTTGAAAAACCGACAATTTTGATTGGTCAATGGCGGCCATCTTGTTTTACGGAACAAATTTTCAAATGCAAATCTGAGAGCCCCAGATCCATTGAGTATGTGTAACAAGTTACGAGTCAATCGACCAAGCGGTTCCAGAGGAGAAGATCTTGAAAGGTTTTAGAGAAAATCCAAGATGGCCGCCGAACCATCTAACCAATCAGCTTCTTCTTTTGATATGCACTAGATCTCACATTCCCCAATACTTATGTGAAGTTTCGACTTCATCGGTTAAACAGCGGCCGGAATACAGTTGACACAAAATCCGGCGGAATCACACATTAGCAATAACAATAGGTTTGCACGCCTGTGGCTTGCAACCCTAATAATGTCTTCATTTGAAAATTTGACAATTTTGATTCCTCTATAGCGGCGAAACTATTGAACCTACGTACAAAGGGTAAACACACTTCTGAAAGAGCTGCTTCTGGACAATATAATACTACAAACTATAAGGCTCTACCTATCGTAGTCCCAGAGATATAGGCTCTACAAGATGTGCTCCGTTTCTGACAAAATTCAAGATGGTGGCCAAACCACGTGACTGAGGACCAAAATTTTTGCATATTCATGATCGCCATCTCGCAGTGCATATATGTAGCCATTTTCCCCGTCCAAATCCGTTATTTGAAAAACCGACAATTTTGATTGGTCAATGGCGGCCATCTTGTTTTACGGAACAAATTTTCAAATGCAAATCTGAGAGCCCCAGATCCATTGAGTATGTGTACCAAGTTACGAGTCAATCGACCAAGCGGTTCCAGAGGAGAAGATCTTGAAAGGTTTTAGAGAAAATCCAAGATGGCCGCCGAACCATCTAACCAATCAGCTTCTTCTTTTGATATGCACTAGATCTCACATTCCCCAATACTTATGTGAAGTTTCGACTTCATCGGTTAAACAGCGGCCGGGATACAGTTGACACAAAATCCGGCGGAATCACACATTAGCAATAACAATAGGTTTGCATGCGTGTGGCTTGCAACCCTAATAATGTCTTCATTTGAAAATTTGACAATTTTGATTCCTCTATAGCGGCGAAACTATTGAACCTACGTACAAAGGGTAGACACACTTCTGAAAGAGCTGCTTCTGGACAATATAATACTACAAACTATAAGGCTGTACCTATCGTAGTTCCAGAGATATAGGCTCTACAAGATGTGCTCCGTTTCTGACAAAGTTCAAGATGGTGGGCAAACCACGTGACTGAGGACCAAAATTTTTGCATATTCATGATCGCCATCTCGCAGTGCATATATGTAGCCATTTTCCCCGTCCAAATCCGTTATTTGAAAAACCGACAATTTTGATTGGTCAATGGCGGCCATCTTGTTTTACGGAGCAAATTTGCAAATGCAAATCTGAGAGCCTCAGATCCAATGAGCATGTGTACCAAGTTACGAGTCAATCGACCAAGCGGTTCCAGAAGAGAAGATCTGAAAGGTTTTAGGGAAAATCCAAGATGGCCGCCGAACCATCTAACCAATCAGCTTCTTCTTTTGCTATGCACTAGATCTCACATTCTCCAATACTTATGTGAAGTTTCGACTTCATCGGTTAAACAGCGGCCGGGATACAGTTGACACAAAATCCGGCGGAATCACACATTAGCAATAACAATAGGTTTGCACGCCTGTGGCTTGCAACCCTAATAATGTCTTCATTTGAAAATTTGACAATTTTTATTCGTCTATAGCGGCGAAACTATTGAACCTACGTAAAAAGGGTTCACACACTTCTGAAAGAACTGCTTCTGGACAATATAATACTGCAAACTATAAGGCTGTACCTATCGTAGTCCCAGAGATATAGGCTCTACAAGATGTGCTCCGTTTCTGACAAAATTCAAGATGGTGGCCAAACCACGTGACTGAGGACCAAAAGTTTTGCATATTCATGATCGCCATATCGCAGTGCATATATGTAGCATTTTCCCCGTCCAAATCCGTTATTTGAAAAACCGACAATTTTGATTGGTCAATGGCGGCCATCTTGTTTTACGGAACAAATTTTCAAATGCAAATCTGAGAGTCCCAGATCCATTGAGCATATGTACCAAGTTACGAGTCAATCGACCAAGCGGTTCCAGAGGAGAAGATCTTGAAAGGTTTTAGGGAAAATCCAAGATGGCCGCCGAACCATCTAACCAATCAGCTTCTTCTTTTGATATGCACTAGATCTCACATTCCCCAATACTTATGTGAAGTTTCGACTTCATCGGTTAAACAGCGGCCGGGATACAGTTGACACAAAATCCGGCGGAATCACACATTAGCAATAACAATAGGTTTGCACGCGTGTGGCTTGCAACCCTAATAATGTCTTCATTTGAAAATTTGACAATTTTGATTCCTCTATAGCGGCGAAACTATTGAACCTACGTACAAAGGGTAGACACACTTCTGAAAGAGCTGCTTCTGGACAATATAATACTACAAACTATAAGGCTGTACCTATCGTAGTCCCAGAGATATAGGCTCTACAAGATGTGCTCCGTTTCTGACAAAATTCAAGATGGTGGCCAAACCACGTGACTGAGGACCAAAATTTTTGCATATTCATGATCGCCATCTCGCAGTGCATATATGTAGCCATTTTCCCCGTCCAAATCCGTTATTTGAAAAACCGACAATTTTGATTGGTCAATGGCGGCCATCTTGTTTTACGGAACAAATTTTCAAATGCAAATCTGAGAGCCCCAGATCCATTGAGCATGTGTACCAAGTTTCGAGTCAATCGACCCAGCGGTTCCAGAGGAGAAGATCCAAAGGTTTTAGGGAAAATCCAAGATGGCCGCCGAACCATCTGACCAATCAGCTTCTTCTTTTGATATGCACTAGATCTCACATTCCCCAATACTTATGTGAAGTTTCGACTTCATCGGTTAAACAGCGGCCGGAATACAGTTGACACAAAATCCGGCGGAATCACACATTAGCAATAACAATAGGTTTGCACGCGTGTGGCTTGCAACCCTAATAATGTCTTCATTTGAAAATTTGACAATTTTGATTCCTTCTATAGCGGCGAAACTATTGGAACTTTACGCATAAAGGGTAGACACACTTCTGAAAGAGCTGCTTCTGGACAATATAATACTACAAACTATAAGGCTGTACCTATCGTAGTCCCAGAGATATAGGCTCTACAAGATGTGCTCCGTTTCTGACAAAAATTCAAGATGGTGGCCAAAACCACGTGACTGAGGACCAAAAATTTTTGCATATTCATGATCGCCATCTCGCAGTGCATATATGTAGCCATTTTCCCGTCCAAATCCGTTATTTGAAAACCGACAATTTTGATTGGTCAATGGCGGCCATCTTGTTTTACGGAACAAATTTTCAAATGCAAATCTGAGAGCCCCAGATCCATTGAGCATGTGTACCAAGTTACGAGTCAATCGACCAAGCGGTTCCAGAGGAGAAGATCTTGAAAGGTTTTATGGAAAATCCAAGATGGCCGCCGAACCATCTGACCAATCAGCTTCTTCTTTTGATATGCACTAGACCTCAACTTCCCCAATACTTATGTGAAGTTTCGACTTCATCGGTTAAACAGCGGCCGGGATACAGTTGACACAAAATCCGGCGGAATCACACATTAGCAATAACAATAGGTTTGCACGCCTGTGGTTTGCAACCCTAATAATGTCTTCATTTGAAAATTTGACAATTTTGATTCCTCTATAGCGGCGAAACTATTGAACCTTACGTACAAGGGTAGACACACTTGAAAGAGCTGCTTCTGGACAATATAATACTACAAACTATAAGGCCTCTACCTATCGTAGTTCCAGAGATATAGGCTCTACAAGATGTGCTCCTGTTTCTGACAAAATTCAAGATGGTGGCCAAACCACGTGACTGAGGACCAAAATTTTTATTCATGATCGCCATCTCGCAGTGCATATATGTAGCCATTTTCCCCGTCCAAATCCGTTATTTGAAAAACCGACAATTTTGATTGGTCAATGGCGGCCATCTTGTTTTACAAAACAAATTTTCAAATGCAAATCTGAGAGCCCCAGATCCATTAAGCATATGTACCAAGTTACGAGTCAATCGACCAAGCGGTTCCAGAGGAGAAGATCTTGAAAGGTTTTAGGGAAAATCCAAGATGGCCGCCGAACCATCTAAATCAATCGTCTTTTCTTTGATATGCACCAGATCTCACATTCCCCCCAATACTTATGTGAAGTTTCGACTTCATCGGTTAAACAGCGGCCGGGATACAGTTGACACGTAAAATCCGGCGGAATCACACATTAGTAATAACAATAGTTTGCACGCGTGTGGCTTGTAACCCTAATAATGTTCTCATTTGAAAATTTGACAATTTTGATTCCTCTATAGCGGCGAAACTATTGAACCTACGTACAAAGGGGTAGACACACTTGAAAGAGCTGCTTCTGGACAATATAATACTACAAACTATAAGGCTGTACCTATCGTGTTCCAGAGATATAGGCTCTACAAGATGTGCTCCGTTTCTGACAAAATTCAAGATGGTGGCCAAACCACGTGACTGAGGACCAAAATTTTTGCATATTCATGATCGCCATCTCGCAGTGCATATATGTAGCCATTTTCCCCGTCCAAATCCGTTATTTGAAAAACCGACAATTTTGATTGGTCATTGGCGGCCATCTTGTTTTACGGAGCAAATTTTCAAATGCAAATCTGAGAGCCCCAGATCCATTGAGCATATGTACCAAGTTACGAGTCAATCGATCAAGCGGTTCCAGAGGAGAAGATCTTGAAAGGTTTTAGGGAAAATCCAAGATGGCCGCCGAACCATCTAACCAATCAGCTTCTTCTTTTGATATGCACTAGATCTCACATTCCCCAATACTTATGTGAAGTTTCGACTTCATCGGTTAAACAGCGGCCGGGATACAGTTGACACAAAATCCGGCGGAATCACACATTAGCAATAACAATAGGTTTGCACGCGTGTGGCTTGCAACCCTAATAATGTCTTCATTTGAAAATTTGACAATTTTGATTCCTCTATAGCGGCGAAACTATTGAACCTACGTACAAAGGGTAGACACACTTCTGAAAGAGCTGCTTCTGGACAATATAATACTACAAACTATAAGGCTGTACCTATCGTAGTCCCAGAGATATAGGCTCTACAAGATGTGCTCCGTTTCTGACAAAATTCAAGATGGTGGCCAAACCACGTGACTGAGGACCAAAATTTTTGCATATTCATGATCGCCATCTCGCAGTGCATATATGTAGCCATTTTCCCCGTCCAAATCCGTTATTTGAAAAACCGACAATTTTGATTGGTCAATGGCGGCCATCTTGTTTTACGGAACAAATTTTCAAATGCAAATCTGAGAGCCCCAGATCCATTGAGCATATGTACCAAGTTACGAGTCAATCGACCAAGCGGTTCCAGAGGAGAAGATCTTGAAAGGTTTTAGGGAAAATCCAAGATGGCCGCCGAACCATCTGACCAATCAGCTTCTTCTTTGATATGCACTAGATCTCACATTCCCCAATACTTATGTGAAGTTTCGACTTCATCGGTTAAACAGCGGCCGGGATACAGTTGACACAAAATCCGGCAGAATCACACATTAGCAATAACAATAGGTTTGCACGCCTGTGGCTTGCAACCCTAAAACCCTAATAATGTCTTCATTTGAAAATTTGACAATTTTGATTCTTCTATAGCGGCGAAGCTATTGAACCTACGTAAAAAGGGTAGACACACTTCTGAAAGAGCTGCTTCTGGACAATATAATACTACAAACTATAAGGCTGTACCTATCGTAGTTCCAGAGATATAGGCTCTACAAGATGTGCTCCGTTTCTGACAAAATTCAAGATGGTGGCCAAACCACGTGACTGAGGACCAAAATTTTTGCATATTCATGATCGCCATCTCGCAGTGCATATATGTAGCCATTTTCCCCGTCCAAATCCGTTATTTGAAAAACCGACAATTTTGATTGGTCAATGGCGGCCATCTTGTTTTACAAAACAAATTTTCAAATGCAAATCTGAGAGCCCCAGATCCATTGAGCATGTGTACCAAGTTACGAGTCAATCGACCAAGCGGTTCCAGAGGAAAAGATCTGAAAGGTTTTAGGGAAAATCCAAGATGGCCGCCGAACCATCTAACCAATCAGCTTCTTCTTTTGATATGCACTAGATCTCACATTCCCCAATACTTATGTGAAGTTTCGACTTCATCAATTAAACAGCGGCCGGGATACAGTTGACACAAAATCCGGCGGAATCACACATTAGCAATAACAATAGGTTTGCACGCCTGTGGCTTGCAACCCTAATAA